>CM053030.1:521502906-521522906 GCA_028564925.1 Lithobates sylvaticus | reverse complement strand
CTATCGTTTTCAGCCAAGGAAGCTGCCATCTTTGCCTCTGTTTAATCTTCAACTGCCACAGTGCTGCACATGTGATCCGTTATGACACCAGTCATTGGATGGTTTGACTGTTTGGTTGAGAGCACAGCCAATGTGCAGTTAGCATTCACGGCATGCCTTTTTTTTTTAGACTGTTAAATCGATGGGTTTACTTCCGCTTTAACAGTTCGGGAATGTTAGTACAAATCTTTTTGGATATGGGGTATCAAGATAAGCCAACATGTTTTGGGGGAATTCCTCCCCCTTCTTAAGGGCTGAAACCTTGACTATGATTGGACTGGCGGAGAGATTGAATAAAGATGCCTATAATGAGATCTGAACCTTATTATGGGTAGCTTAATTCAATCTTACTGCCAGTCCAATCATAGGCTTCGGAAAAAAGGGGGGTATTTCCCCCTGAAAGGTGTTGGATTATCTTGACACTCTATATCAGGGGCAGTGGCGTTGCTAGGGGGTGGCTTTTGGGGCTATAGCCCTGAATCTGGGACCCATAGCCCAGAGTGTCTGCAGGGGTCCCCAAGGGGAGGGGAGGCTCTCTGGGGACCCTGATGTGAGGGGGCTCTCTGGGGACCCTGATGTAATGGGGGGGCTCTCTGGGGACCCTGATGTAAGGGGGGCTCTCTGGGGACCCTGATGTGAGGGGGCTCTCTGGGGACCCTGATGTAAGGGGGGCTCTCTGGGGACCCTGATGTAAGGGGGGCTCTCTGGGGACCCTGATGTAAGGGGGGCTCTCTGGGGACCCTGATGTAAGTGGGGGGCTCTCTGGGGATATGTATACACACACACACACACACGTATATTACTGTATATACATGTGTATGCCCACTCAAACGTATGACTTTCTTTACTACGCTGATATGGGCTCTAGCCCCAGATCTTTTGTAGACCTAGCAACGCCCCTGATCAGGGGTCTCCAAACTTTCTAAACAAAGGGCCAGTTTACTGTCCCCCAGACTTAACGGAGTCCGGACTGTGGCCAGTGGGAGTAGAAATTATCATTGGGCGGAAGTGACATTTGATGTCGCTTTCCCCATCCAATGGTGTGGAGCCGAGCAGGGGCCAACTTTCCCTCAATCGGCATCCAGCCTGTGAGGGGAGAGGACCCGATTGTCTCCGACGGTACCGACGGCTCCGGTAAGCGGCGGAGAAGACCGGAGCACGGCGGGAGGAAGGGTGGCCCTCTCCCGCCCCCGATAAAAGTATTCTTGTGGCGAATCCCCAGCAGAGACCACTTTTATCTGAAAGAGGACCGTCCGCTGATGAAGAGGATACCGGGCTTATGGCAGCTGCCATAACAACTGTATTCCTCTTCAAACAGCCGACGTACAAATGCGGCGGGCGGTTCTTAAGTGATTAAAAAAAAAAAAACTTTAAAACTGAAGTGATATTTGCAGTCCTAGTATAGCTTTGCTTTTACTATATTCTACTAAAAAAATACTACTAATAATAGCTGATAATATTATTATTTTTAATATTGTTATTATTGCCTTGATTTCCATATATTGAAAAAAAATGTAAATAAGTTATTATTATTATTAGCTTTGCTTTCATTACATTCTATTACAAAATGCTAATAATAATAGCTGTTATTTTTATTAGTCGTATTATTATTGATATTGTAGCCTTGATTTCAATATATTAAAAAAAAAGAAAATATAAAAAATAATAATATTAATAATAATAATAATAATTATTAATAATACAATATATTAAAAGCAAGACTTAAGAGTGAAGTGATATTTGCAGCCCCAATATAGCCTTACTTTCAATATATTTTTTAATAATAACAACAATAATAATAATAATAATAATAATAAAAAAAATAATAATAATAATAATAATAATAATAAGAAGAAGAAGAAGAAGAAGAAGAAAAATAATAATGATTATAATTATTATTATATTACAATTGAAAACCCTTAATGAATTCAATTTATTTTGCTGAAGCAATGTGTAACATGAACATTTTTTTTTTTTAACATAATAGCTGTAATTCTAAAGCTGTAATTCTAAAGCTTTGCTTTCATTATATTCTATTACAAAATATTAATAGCTGTTATTCTTATTAGTCGTATTATATTTGATATTGTAGCCTTGATTTCAATATATTAAAAAAAATAATTATAAAAAATAATAATATTAATTATAATTATAATTATTATTATTATTATTATTATTATTTTTATTAATAATAATTATAATTATTATTATAATTATTAATAATAATACAATATATTAAAAGCAAGACTTAAGAGTGAAGTGATATTTGCAGTCCCATAATAGCCTTACTTTCAATATATTTTTTAATAATAACAACAGTAATAATAATAACAATAATAATAATAATAATAAGAAGAAAAAAAAATAATGATTATAATTATTATTATATTACAATTGCAAACCCTTAATGAATTCAATTTATTTTGCTGAAGCACTGTGTAACATGAACATTTTTTTTTTTTTTTAACATAATAGCTGTTATTTTGTCTTTTTTTTATTTTTTATTATTATTTGTTTTTTCCCTTCCCATCATTTGTTGGTTCTCGGTGTTGCCGCTTGGCAGTCACTTTGTGTTTTCATGCACTCCGCTGATGACTACATTTAATTTCTCAGGGTGGGCTCCCCGATAGTGACAACCCTGCCTGCAACATTTTACACCATAACAGGAAGTCCCTGAACAAGTACTTTCATGGCAGGATATTTTATTAAAAGCTTCGTTTTTTTTTAAAGTTTAAAAAAGCTCTTGAATTGACATCAACGTGTTAAAGGTTATATGAGATTTTAGTGGCTGAGTTACCATCTACTTTAATGGCCTATTAATATAAAACTGCTTGTTTTAGGCAAGCCACAGTGGTTACATTTGGCCCCTTAACGCTTCTACAGTGACGGCCTAACTTGGCTTCATCTCAGCTCTCCCAGCTCAAAGAGAGAGAGAGAGAGGGAAAATTAAATCCTGCGTGTCAGGGTGGCCTGATACTGGGAGATCATAAAAGTTTCAAGCTTCAAAAGGCTCAAATTAAAAAAAAAAAAAATACATTTAACAAACATAATTTTTCGAATCATGGACCACAGCTCTGAACTTGTTTCCACTATATTATATGTGAGTGTGAGCATTCGCATTAAAGTCAAAACTTTTTTTTTTTTTTTTTTTTAGCTTGAGGTAGTCACATGATGGTGGTGGCACCTTGGGTAGATGCTACTGGGTACATGCAATTGTCACGCTTACCCCTAATGGTAAAAGAGGGCATACACTATAGCTGGCTCCTGTGTTCTTCACCTATAGCAGCCCCCTTTCCCATAAGGCAAGCAGGCCTACCGATACTCGGTAGCCCCTATGTCTTATACACAATGCTTTAGTGCCTGGCCACCAAACTGGGGCAAGAGCAAAAGCAAACAGGTACTTGTGGTTGGCAGGCAGGCATAGAGATTCAATGACAGTCTAGTTACAAGGTAGGCAAGGTTCAGAATAGTCGGGGTCAAATCCGTAGTCAAAAGGCAGGCAGAGTTCAGAGAATAGTCAATGTCTGATCCAAGGTCGCCAACGAGGGAATCCAAACAGAAGACAGACAAACATAGAGCTTGGAGCACGTGTTACAAACGCAACATCACAAGCATGAGACTGTAGGCTTGGCTGGCCTAAATCAGGTTTGGTCTCCACCCAGAGACTGGCTACATCAATCACCTTGCAGGTGGATCGACAGAGAGAACGTATCACAACAAAAAACAGGATTCCACACTCCGCTTGAGTGCTTCCGTCATATACCGCTTCCTCCAGGCTGAACATCAGAGGTTAGATATTATAGCTGCATATTGCAACCAAGAACAAGGCAGGACTCGTTTGGCTGCAAAGCTGTAACACATTTATTTGAACAAACTAACACAGAATATATACACCACAGGTGGACACCCCCCTCCTGATCATATTACCCTAACAATACAACCTGTACACATGAATATAATTACATCAACCGACATATACTATAAGCATTACATTAATTAGCCACCTGGATGACTCAGATGTCTCATTGCAGGTCAGACTTGTCGGCTCCAAGCTCAGAAGGTACAATACACATTAACATAAGTATAAACACAGAACACCTTCAGACAATAGCAGGAGACCTACTTTCAATAAACACATTATGCCAGGGGGCCCCAGACAGGTGGCTTGGTGATGACATCAGCATCTGCTATGAGTCCCGCAGTGTGGAGCAGTCCTTGCTGGAAATGTGACATCTAGGACCCCGGGCCTAGAGTCCCAAAGTATGTGTGTCTAGGGGAGACACGGACTTGAATCCAAAGTAACAAGACCACGCTACGGATCCCCCCCAGTATACGTCTTCCAAAGAGTAGTGTTCCCTTAAATACCAGGGCCCATAGTCAGTGGGTAAGTGGCTGGCTTGCTCCCAGTCCTCTCCAAAGGCCCCTGTCCCGGCTAGGTCTGCCACGCCTGGAATGATGGATCAGGAGCGCTACACGCTCCTGACAGCAATTGGTTTTATCAAGACTATGCTGATAATGTCCCAATGGGACATCTGGATGATATGAGGGCTGCTTCCATACACAGAGGAACTCCCACAAAACCATAATAGTTGGAGCACCACACCAAAATGTTGAAATCCAAAAAAGAAGTTTTATTCCAAACGTGTAGTGAACATAATAGTCAATGCATTTTTGGGGCTCCACTTTGCACTCTTAATCAGGACTACAATACATTATCATATTGTGGCCCTGATGCAGGGGGCAAAGTGTGGCCCCTGAAATGCATTGAATATAATAGGCAAGATAACACTATGAAGGGAGCAGAAACTGCGAGCTAGGCCTTCTCGTCCAACATTAGTGCCTAACCTCACAAGTTAGAGCTTCTGGAAGAATGGTCAAACATTCCCACAAGAGTTGAAGCTGTTATAGCTGTAAAGTGTGGTCCAACTCAATATTGAACCCTACGGAGACTGGGACTGGGGTGCCATTAAATGTGCATGAAAAGGCAGGTGTCCCAATACTTTTGGGTTGAGGTCAAGATTCTGTGAAAACCAGTTAAGTTCCTCCACCCCAAAATCACTCATCCATGTCTTTATGGACCTTGCTTTGTGCACTGGTACACAGTCATGTTGGAACAGGAAGGTTGCCATCCCCAAACTGTCCCACAAAGTTGGTAGCATGAAATTGTCCAAAATGTCTTGGTATGCTCACAGCTTAAGGGTTCCCTTCACTGGAACTAAGAGGCCAAACCCAACCCCTGAAAAAACAACCCCACACCATAACCCCCCCTCCACCAAATGATTTGTACCAGTGCACAAAGCAAGGTCCATAAAGACATGAATGAGCGAGTTTGGAGTGGAGGAACTTGATTGACTTGCACAGTCCTGATCTCAACCTAATAAAACACCTTTGGGATGAGTTAGAGAGGAGACTGCAAGTCAGGCCTTCTCGTCCAAAATCAGTGCCTGACCTCACAAATGCTCTTCTGGAAGAATGGTCAAACATTCCCATAGACACACTCCTAAACCTTGTGGACGGCCTTCCCAGAAGAGTTGAAGCTGTTATAGCTGCAAATGGTAGGCCAACTCAATATTGAACCCTACGGACTAAGACTGGGATGCGAATGTAAGCTCTATGAGTAATGTAATTGCTGTAATATGTAATTGTGCTGTCCCCCCTCTACATTGTAAAGCGCTGTGTAAACAGTTGTCACCAGGGGCGTTGCTAGGTCTACAAAATATCTGGGGCTAGAGCCCATAGCAGCATAGTAAACAGAGTCATATGCTTGGGGGGCATACACATGTATATAATATACGTGTGTGTGTGTGTGTATATATCCCCAGAGAGCTTGCCCCTTAAATCAGGGTCCCCAGAGAGCCTCCCCCTTAAATCTGGGTCCCCATAGAGCCTCCCCCTTAAATCAGGGTCCCCACAGAGCCTCCCCCTTAAATTGGGGTCCCCACAGAGCCTCCCCCTTAAATCAGGGTCCCCAGAGAGCCTCCCCCTTAAATCAGGGTCCCCAGAGAGCCTCCCCCTTAAATCAGGGTCCCCAGAGAGCCCCCCCTTAAATCAGGGTCCCAGAGAGCCTCCCCCTTAAATCAGGGTCCCCAGAGAGCTCCCCCTTAAATCAAGGTCCCCACAGAGCCTCCCCTTAAATCGGGGTCCCCACAGAGCCTCCTCCTTAAATCGGGGGGTCCCCAGAGAGCCTCACCTTGGGGACCCCTGCAGAGACTCTGGGCTATGGGCCCCAGATTTGGGGCTATAGCCCCAAAAGCCACCCCCTAGCTACGCCACTGGTTGGCACTATATAAATCGTTATTAATAATAATAATAATGTGTACGTGTAAAGGCAGGCGTCCCAATACTTTTTGTAATATAGCGTATGTTTTAAGCGTTGCACTTTATTACTATCTCACATCAATGTCCAACTCAGGCCTGAAAGTGACTGCGTAGCTGAAAGACAAGCAGAGCAGATGTGCTGAGAGCTCGGCTTGCTTTATATACACAGCGATGGCACATTAAGAGCCTCTGCTCCTCTGATGAAGCAGATAACGGGGGAAACAATGCAGATTTTCTGGAGATCAAAGCACCAGTGAAAGAAAACAAGAAAACAACCCTGACATGATTGAACAAACACAGATCACCGATACAATAAATGCAGAGAATATTTTTTTATTAAAGTAGAACAAACACCGTGTTATAAAAAGAAACACGTAAACACAGCAAGACCTTCCTTTAGTCATTGTGTTGGCCTTTCCCCATTCTAACTGCTGCGGAACAGACAATGATTAGTACTGTCATCATGTTTAAACATGCTGCAGCTTTTCCCAAACCTCCTCTTGGGTATGCCATTACTTCCCAGCCGGCGCTCCAATTTATTGGCTTATTTGAATAATTCTTCCTCTCCCGATGCCAGGTACATCGCTACGTGGCCGTAAAACTATGTAAACAAACTCGGAGTCTCATTATGGTTTTGTTTTGTGTCCTTAAATCCTTTTCCAAAAATGTTTCGAAACATATCACGGTAAGCCTTATTTATATTTCCATATTTATTTTGAAGTCTATATATATCTCGTAAAAAAAAAGATTTTTTTTTCTTTGCAAAATTTTTCCACCATAGCCATACTAGAGTATTGTTCTGTGTTGGCCACTGATTAATGCGGAAATTTGGGGATTTAAAGTGGTTTTAAAGGTTCAAGGTTATTTACCTCCATGCATTCTATAGTACCCCCCCCCCCCCCCCAATATTTTCCTGAGCAGTGATGTAAGTAACTGAGTTAAAATAAACGTAATGCAGTTACTTTAGAGGGTAACGAGTAATCTAACTGATTACTTTTCCCCTCGTGGTAATGCAGTTCCCATTACTTTGGCTTAGTTACCCCAATTACATCTACCGCCACAAGATGGCAGTAGTGTAATTCTGGTGTCCTGCCGAAAAAGTTCCCCCGCCGGATAAGGACCCCCTGTACTGCGCAGGCGCAGGGCTTTCACAGTACGAAGGACTACGGAGCTTACGAAAATTGCCGAACCTAAACAGCTCTGAGTGAACTCTACACCGCGCAGGCGCAGTTAACATGTAATTGTACGAGGCGATGCCGCACGCTCCTGATGCTCGTGCTACTCTACAAGGGGAGTCTATCGTGTAAGTAAGGGGCGGGTCTAGTATTACTATAACCAAGGGGCGCATTTATTATTATTGTTATATATCGAGCTCTGCCCATTAATTTAACATTCGCCCTCTTCTGTAGCCATCCGCCCCTTACACAATATAATAATAATAGACCCGCCCCTTACACGATATAATAATAATAGACCCGCCCCTTGCTTACACGGTACAACAGATCCGCCCCTTGGTTAGAGTAATAATAGAGCAGCCCCTTGGTTACACGATATATAACAATAATAATAAATGCGCCCCTTGCTTACAGTAATACTAGACCAACCCCTTAGTTACATGTATAGAATATTTTTTTAAAAAGTCAGTTACTTTGCTGCGTAACTAATTACTTTTCCAATGTAGTAACTGAGTTACTAACGCAATTACTTTTTGGGAGAAGTAATTTGTAACTTAACTAAATTACTTTTTTAAAGTAATATGACCAACACTGTTCGTGAGCCACCACAATCCAGCAATGTGCACGAGAGCCTCAGCTCTCCCTCCTCATTGGCTGAGACAGCAGTGAGAGCCATTGGCTGAAAGTCAGCACGTCTAAAGCCCCATACACACGCTCGGATTATCCGAGGACCAGGTCCGTCGGATCATGTCCGTCGTACTTTGTCCAATGTTGGTTTTGCGTACACACGGTCGGACAAAGTTGTCGGAAAATCCGATCATTCTGAACGTGGTGACGTTTGTTGCCTACGACGGGACTACGTAGAGGCTAGTAGCCAATAGCTTTGGTCTTGTAATGTGATCTGAGCATGCGTAGCACTTTGTCTGTCGGAATTCACTACACACGATCGGATTTGGTGTGATCGGACTTTGTTGTCAAAAAATCTATCCAGCAGGAGATAGGACTTTGTCCGTCGGACAATCCGATGGAAACTGTCCGATGGTGCATACACACGGTCGGAATTTCCAACAACATTGTCTGATAGGACAGAATCCATCGGAAAATCCGACCGTGTGTATGGGGCTTAAGAGGTCTTCATGAGAAGTCAACTGGGTGGGATGGTGAGTGTACAATGTGGGATGACTGTGGAGTCCATCTGGGAGGACTGTGGGAAGTAGACATGTGCAATTCGTTTCGTTTTTTTTTTTTTTTCGTTATATTCGTTCATTCGTTATCGTACGAATGAACAAACGATTCGCTAAAAAATTTTAACGAATAACGAATGTTCGAATCGAACGAATACGAAAAACAACGAAAATCCGAAATAACCAAATTAGAAACAACGAAACTACGATAGAAGAAAATCCGAAAAACGAAAACAGGAACAACGAAAATCAAAATGAACGAAAAAATTCGTACATTCGTAACTTTTTTTTTTTTGTTGAATTGGTAATTTTCCGTGTCCCTTACAATGGCGCTGCTTAACGTGGTTCGAATGGATTGAACAAAAAAATTCGTACATTCGTAACTTTTTTTTTTGATTCGTAATTTTCCGTGTCTCTTACAATGGCGCTGCTTAACGTGCTTCGAATGGATTGAACGAAAAAATTCGTACATTCGTAACTTTTTTTTTTCGATTCGTAATTTTCCGTGTCTCTTAAAATGGAATAATAGCATACACATTACATAAAATTATGAATTTACGAATCTACGAAAACAATGTTACGAAAGTACGAATAATACAATCTAACGAAAGTACGAATGTAACTAAAGCTACGAAAATATGAATGCGTCCGAATTTCGAATAAACGAAAATTAAACTAACGGAAAAACGAATCAACGAAAAAATAACTCTTACGAAAATACGAATCGTTACGAATACGAACACCGACGACTTACGAATTTACAAATCGTTACGAATCAACGGAAACGAAAGAAACGAAACTAAAATAAACAAATTTTTCTATTGTGCACATGTCTAGGGAAGTAGCACCTGCACCCATGTATCCAGGACAGGTCTCTTCCGTGTGTTGTAGAGGATCCTTTCAGCACCTGAGCCCCAGGCCAGAGGTCACCTCCCCCCCCAGACTAGGGTGTTACCCTCAAGGGCCACAGACAGCCTCCTCAGAAACGCGTCGCATCCCAGGGACGTCATCCTTCCACGTCATCTCCTCTCCACCTGTGCCTGTGAAGTAAATTAGGTCCGACAGTCTTCCCGATAGACTTTCGGCAGAGTTCCGACTGACTTTCCGAACGAATGGACTTGGCCACACACGGACAGACTAATTCCCTGTACACGCGGTCGGATTTTCCGACGGAAAATGTCCTATCGGACAATGTTGTCGGAAATTCCGACCGTGTGTGGGCTCCATCGTACTTTTTCCATCGGAATTTCCGTCGGAAAAAGGTTGAGATCCTGCTCTCAAATTTTCCGACAACAAAGTCCGATCACACTTTTTCCGATCGTGTGTAGCGAATTCCGACGAATAAAGTGCCACGCATGCTCAGATCACATTACAAGACCAAATCTATTGGCTACTAGCCTCTACGTAGTCCCGTCATACGCAACGAACGTCACCACGTTCAGGATGATCGGATTTTCCAACAACTTTGTCTGACCGTGTGTATGCAGCACCAGTGTCGGACAAAATCCGTCGGAAAAAATCTGACGGATTTTGTGGTCGGAATTTTTGACCGTGTGTACGGGGCATTAGTCCGTTCGAAAGTCTGTTCGTTTTGAACTAGACGTGCACAATTTTTGTTTATTTTCGTTTCGTTTCTTTCGTTTCCGTTGATTCGTAACGGTTCGTAATTTCATAAGTCGTCGGTGTTTTCGTATTCGTAACGATTCGTATTTTCGTAAGAGTTATTTTTTCATTGATTCGTTTTTCCGTTAGTTTAATTTTCGTTTATTCGAAATTCGGACGCATTCGTATTTTCGTAGATTTTCATTCGTATTTTCGTAGATTTAGTTACATTCGTACTTTCGTTAGATTGATTTATTCGTATTTTCGTAATATTGTTTTCGTAGATTCGTAATCGGAGCATAATTCATAACTTTATGTAATGTGTGCTATTATTACATTTACATTTACGAGACACGGAAAATTCTGAATCGAAAAAAAAAGTTACGAATGTACGAATTTTTTCGTTCAATCCATTCGAAGCACGTTAAGCAGCGCCATAGTAAGAGACACGGAAAATTACCAATTCAACAAAAAAAAAAAGTTACGAATGTACGAATTTTTTCGTTCATTTTGATTTTCGTTGTTCCTGTTTTCGTTTTTCGGATTTTCTTCTTTCGTAGTTTCGTTGTTCCTAATTTGGTTATTTCGGATTTCCGTTGTTTTTCGGATTCGTTCGATTCGAACATTCGTTATTCGTTAAAATTTTTAGCGAATCGTTCGTTCATTCGTACGATAACGAATGAGCGAATATAAAGAATTTTAACGAAAAACGAAAAAAAACAAAACGAATTGCACATGTCTATTTTGAACGTGATGACGTACAACGGGACTAAAAAGGGAAGTTCAATAGCCAGTAGCCAATGGCTTCCCTTGCGTCGTATTTGGTCCGTCGGACCGGCACACAGACGAACGGTTTTCCAGATTTGAGTCCGTCTAATAGATTTGAAAAATGTTAATTTCTAGGTCCATCTTATTTTTTTTACGAAAAACGATCGGATTAGTCCACACACGATCGGATTGTCCGACGGATTAGTTCCGTCGGACCTAGTCTGCCGGAAAGTCCGGTCGCGTATAAGAAACCTATAGAAGCCTTTGGGCCGGCATAAGAAACAAAAAAAGTAGATTTGCAGAGAGGAAGACAGGAGAGGCCATCAATAGCGGCGCGCATATGTTCCCAATACAGATTTCTTTTGAAAATGATAATTGCTCATAAATAAAATGAAACGTTGTTTTATGCTTAACATATTAATGTAGACGCCAATAATCAGTTAGCAATTGATGGATAGAAGTCATTGATCATCCCCTCAAGATGTACAATTATTGCAGCATAACTTTGGCTGGTGCCTGGACCCCCCCACCCCCCCCCCCCCCCTCTCACCTCTCCAAGACTGAACATAATAAATTAGGACTTTACATTCTTCTCCTGGAATTTCTGGAAAACTCCTCCAGATTAATCTCTTCTATTACACATCTAATACGCTTTCTATGGAGCCCCAGGAAAGTGATGATTAATTGGGTCTAGTCGAAGAGTCGCGTGTTTTGTATTGTCCGGGGAACATTAATAAAAAAAAAATAATTCTTAAAAACTGAAAGAAATAAAAGTTACAAAAAGACTATAACCAGGAGGAGGGATGTCAATACATTTATTGCAATATTAATCATATAGGGACAGGCATTTAAAGCACGCTGTGTCTCTCGTGGCTTCAACAAAACATCTAGTTTTGCACTGGAGGCGGGTCCTCGCTGTTGGGAAAGGAAAGGCGGACTCTATGCCCTTGGAGGACCGGAGGGACGTCAAACGTCACTTCCGACCCTCTGGCCTTAAAGGGCCCTTTTTTAAAATTTTTTGTTGAAAAATAAAATAAAAATGTAAAAAAATGTTTTTTTTTTTTTGCTTTTAATGCCCCGTACACGCGATTGGAAATTCCGACCAGAAAACCCGTCTGATTTTTTCCGACGGATTTTGTCCGACACTGGTGTTGCATACACACGGTCGGACAAAGTTGTCGGAAAATCCGATCCTTCTGAACGTGGTGACGTTCGTTGTGTACGACGGAACTACGTAGAGGCTAGTAGCCAATAGCTTTGGTCTCGTAATTTTATCTGAGCATGCGTGGCACCTTGTCTGTCGGAATTCGCCACACACGATGGAAAAAAGTCCGATCGGACTTTGTTGTCGGAAAAATTTGAGAGCAGGAGATAAAACTTTGTCCGACGGAAAAAGTCCGATGGCGCCCCACACACGGTCGGATTTTCTGACAACATGGTCCGATAGGACATTTTTCCATCGGAAATTCCGACCGTGTGTACGTTAAGTGTAATTTTGAGATCTGAAGTCTTTTTGACCCCAGATCTCACATTAAAGAAGCTTAAAGCGCCCCCCCCCCCTTTTTTTTTTTTTATTTTATTTTTTTTAAAAAATAGAATTACATTTTTTTTTTTATTGCTTTTAAGTGTAAATTTGAGATCTGAAGTCTTTTTGACCCCCAGATCTCACATTAACCACTTTAGCCCCGGACCAATTTGCAGCCAGAGGACCAGGCCCCTTTTTGCGATTCGGCACTGCGTCGCTTTAACTGACAATTGCGCAGTCGTGCGACGTGGCTCCAAAACAAAATTGGCATGCTTTTTTTCCCACAAATAGAGCTTTCTTTTGGTGGTATTTGATCGCCTCTGCGTTTTTTATTTTTTGCGCTATAAACAAAAATAAAGCGTCAATTTTGAATTTTGAAATATTGAATTTTTTACTTTTTGCTATAATAAATATCCCCCAAAAATATATAAAAAAAATATTTTTTCCTCAGTTCAGGCTGATACGTATTCTTCTACATATTTTGGTAAAAAAAATCGCAATTAGCGATTATTGATTGGTTTGCGCAAAAGTTCTCGCGTTTACAAAATAGGGGATAGTTTTATAGCATTGTTATTAAGATTTTTTTACTAGTAATGGCGGCGATCAGCGATTTTTATTGTGACTGCGACATTATGGCGGACACATCGGACATTTTTGACACATTTTTGGGACCATTGTCATTTATACAGAAATCAGTGCTATTTAAATGCATTGATTACTGTGTAAATGACACTAGCAGTGAAGGAGTTAACCACTAGGGGGCGGGGAGGGGTTAAGTGAACCCTGTGTGTGTTTTCTAACTGTCTGGGGGCGTGGCTTGGCGTGTGATGTCACTGATCGTCTTTCCCTATGACAGGGAACAGACGATCAGTGACAGTGTCACTAGGAAGCGCAGGGAGAGGTTTGTTTACACAGACCTCTCCCCGTTCTTCCGCTCTGTGACCCGATCGCGGGACACCATCGGCGATCGGGGTCCGCGGGTCCCGCGGCGACGGTCACGGAGCTCCCGACCTGGTCACGAGCTGGGCTCTTAAAGGGAAACGTACCTGTACGTTGATGTGCCCAGCCGTGCCATTCTGCCGACATAAATGTGCAGGAGGCGGTCCTTAAGCTGTTAAATAAAATTACTTTTTTTTTTTTAATTGCTTTTAAGTGTAAATTTCTTTTTGACCCCCAGATCTCACATTAAAGAGGCCCTGTCCTGCTTATTTCTCATTTTAAGGGATGTTTACATTTCTTGTAACAGGAATAAAAGTGATTTTAAAAGGACAGTGTAAAAATAAAAAATAAAAAGCTAAATAAATAAGAAAAAAAATTATTTAAATGTAAAGCGCCCCGTCCCTCCGAGCTCGCAGACGCAGAAGCGAACGCATACACGAGTCGCGCCGACATATGTCAACGGTGTTCAAACCACACATGTGAGGTATTGCCGCGATCGTTAGAGTGAGAGCGATAATTCTTCTCACTCTTAATTTCATTAGAATTTTATTATACAAATAGACAAATATGCATACATTAATGGCATAATCATACCATCAGTCAATTTACAAATACACCATACAAACTTACCGTACATAACAAAAACAAAAGAAAAAAAAACGTGTGAGCAATAATTCTAGCACTAGATCTCCTTCTGTTGCTCTAAAGAGGTAACCTAGGGAGATTCTAAAGTACTGAAGTTTGTCGCCATTTCACCAGCGTGACATGTTAGGTATCAATTTACTCAGCGTAACATCGCCTTTCACATTATACAAAATAATTGGGCTAACTTTACTGTTTTCTTATTTTATCATTTAAAAAAAAAGTGAATTTTTTTCCCCAAAAAAATGCGTTTGTAGGACTGCTGCGCAAATTTAGTGTGACATAAAGTATTGCAATAAGTTCAATTTTATTCTCTAGGGTCTGTGCTAAAAAGTAATTTTCTAGCAAAAAAATACAGATTTTAACTTGTAAACAACAAATGTCAGAAATAGGCTTGGTCCTTAACCGCTTCCCGACCGCCTCACGCAGATATACTGCGGCAGAATGGCACGGGCAGGCAAAATCACGTACCTGTACGTGGCCCTTTAAATGCCTGCTCGTGGGTCACGCGCGCGACCCGGTCGGGAGCTCCGTGACCCCGGCCACGGGACCAGCGGACCCGATCGCCGCTGGTGTCCCGCGATCGGGTCACAGAGCTGAAGAACGGGGAGAGGTCTGTGTAAACAAACCTCTCCCCGCGCTTCCTACACTGCCTGTCACTGATTGTCTGTTCCTTGTCATCGGGAAAGCCAATCAATGATGTCAGACGTCAGCCCCGCCCACTAATGTGTGAAAACACACACACGTCACAGCCCATAACCCCTCCCCTCCCCCTAGTGGTTAACTCTTTCACTACAACTGTCATTTATACAGGAATCAATGCATTTAAATAGCACTGATTGCTGTATAAATGACAATGGTCCCAAAAATGTGTCAAAAATGTCCGATGTGTCCGCCATAATGTCGCAGTCACAATAAAAATCGCTGATCGCCGCCATTACTAGTAAAAAAAAAAAATATTAATAAAAATGCTATAATACTATCCCCTATATTGTAAACGCTATAACTTTTGCACAAACCAATCAATAATCACTAATTGCGATTTTTTTTTACCAAAAATATGTAGAAGAATACGTATCGGCCTAAAATGAGGAAAAAAAAATGTTTTTTTTATATATTTTTGGGGATATTTATTATAGCAAAAAGCAAAAAAAATTGCATTGTTTTCAAAATTGTCGCTCTATTTTTGTTTATAGCGCAAAAAATAAAAACCGCAGGGGCGATCAAATACCACCAAAAGAAAGTTCTATTTGTGGGAAAAAAAGGACGCCAATTTTGTTTGGGAGCCACGCCGCACGACCGCGCAATTGTCAGTTAAAGCGACGCAGTGCCGAATCGCAAAAAGGGGACTGGTCCTTTGGCTGCAAATTGGTCCGGGGCTGAAGTGGTTAAGTGGTTAACCACTTGACCACCGGGCATTTAAACCCCCCTCCTAACCAGACCAATTTTCAGCTTTCGGTGCTCTCACACTTTGAATGACAATTACTCAGTCATGCAGCACAGTACCTAAATAATTTTTTTGTCCTTTTTTTCACACAAATAGAGCTTTCTTTTGGTGGTATTTAATCACCGCTGGTTTTTTTATTTTTTGCGCTATAAATCAAAAAAGACATAAAATTCGGTAAAAAAAATGTCTCTGTTTCTATTAAAATTTATTGAAGAGTATTGGTGAGTATTGGAGGAGTGTTGGCGAGTATTGGCAGATTATTGGCGAATTTTGACAGATTATTGGCGAGTATTGCAGTGTTGCAGAGTATTGCACAGTGTTGGCAGACTATTGCAGTGTTGGCAGACTATTGCAGTGTTGGCAGACTATTGCACAGTATTGCAGTGTAGGCAGACTATTGCACAGTATTGCAGTGTTGGCAGACTATTGCAGTGTTGGCAGACTATTGCACAGTATTGCAGTGTTGGCAGACTATTGCAGTGTTGGCAGACTATTGCACAGTATTGCAGTGTAGGCAGACTATTGCAGTGTTGGCAGACTATTGCACAGTATTGCAGTGTTGGCAGACTATTGCACAGTATTGCAGTGTTGGCAGACTATTGCACAGTATTGCAGTGTTGGCAGACTATTGCAGTGTTGGCAGACTATTGCACAGTATTGCAGTGTTGGCAGACTATTGCAGTGTTGGCAGACTATTGCACAGTATTGCAGTGTTGGCAGACTATTGCAGTGTTGGCAGACTATTGCACAGTATTGCAGTGTTGGCAGACTATTGCAGTGTTGGCAGACTATTGCACAGTATTGCAGTGTTGGCAGACTATTGCAGTGTTGGCAGACTATTGCACAGTATTGCAGTGTTGGCAGACTATTGCAGTGTTGGCAGACTATTGCACAGTATTGCAGTGTTGGCAGACTATTGCACAGTATTGCAGTGTTGGCAGACTATTGCACAGTGTTTCACTGTCATTGAACAGCGCTGTGGGAACTACACATCCAGCCCACAGCGCTGCTGCCATCTCTCCCCCTCTCCGCTTCTCCCCTCTCACTGTACCGATCGCTACAGAGAGGGGAGGGAGGAACCGGCGTCATGACGTGACGCCGGTTTGTTTACATGCGATCGCTGTGATTGACGGAGCGATCACGTGGTAAACGGACGCTATCAGCCAAGGGGAAAAAAGGAGGAGGAATGTCCGCCGTCCGTTTAGCGGTGTGCTGCCCCTTCGGATAACCAGCACGGGTTATTATACCCACAAGTAATTTCTCTATCCCCTCTCCTCCTGGACATTAATCCACTTGGTAGAACATTTTGGTGAACCATATTGGGGGCTCACCTTGTTTTCCCTTGAGGGATTTTGGATTTTACCTGGTTATTGCTTGCCCGCCTGGGTTTCCCCGCCCCCTTTTTGACCTTCAGACCCATAGGAAATAACAGTGGGTCTCCATGGGGCATATTAAAAACATTTGGTCCATCGGCTGCATATCCAAGTCTCAACATCATGACTATAGCTGCATCTAGGAGTTATATATTTATTTCTTCTATCAATCTCATCTCGCACTGAGCGTCTGCTCCATCGTGAGCGATAATTATATTACAAATCGACTCACTCTCCACCCCTGATGAAAGTTCTTACATCAAAAGAACTGGAAACGCGTCGGGTCTTGGGGGGGTAACCCAACCTCCACGAGAGCTTCAGTGCTACTTACCTGTTTTTTGTACTGTTTTGTTTTGTTTCAGCATTTTTGTATTGTATATGTTGCATTGTGGACCCTGTTCTTGACAATAGGCGGTCATTTTTTAACATTTAAATAAAACCATTACTTTTTAGACATGTGCACAATAGAAAAATTTGTTTAGTTTAGTTTCGTTTCGTTTCTGTTAGTTTCCGTTGATTCGTAACGATTCGTAATTTCGTAAGTCGTCGGTGTTCGTATTCGTAACGATTCGTATTTTCGTAAGAGTTATTTTTTCGTTGATTAGTTTTTCCGTTAGTTTAATTTTCGTTTATTCGAAATTCGGACGCATTCGTATTTTCGTAGATTTAGTTACTTTCGTACTTTCGTAACATTGTTTTCGTAGATTCGTAATCGGAGCATAATTCATAATTTTATGTAATGTGTATGCTATTATTACATTGTAACAGACACGGAAAATTACGAATCGGAAAAAAAAGTTACGAATGTACAAATTTTTCCGTTCAATCAATTCGAAGCACGTTAAGCAGCGCCATTGTAAGAGACACGGAAAATTACGAATCGAAAAAAAAAAATAAAAAAGTTACGAATGTACGAATTTTTTCGTTCAATCCATTCGAGGGACATTAAGCAGCGCCATTGTAAGAGACACGGAAAATTACGAATCGCAAAACAAAAAAAAAAGTTACGAATGTACGAATTTTTTCATTCAATCCATTCGAAGCACGTTAAGCAGCGCCATTGTAAGAGACACGAAAAATTACGAATCGAAAAAAAAAAAAAAAAGTTACGAATGTACGAATTTTTTCGTTCAATCCATTCGAAGCACGTTAAGCAGCGCCATTGTAAGAGACACGGAAAATTACGAATCGCAAAACAAAAAAAAAAGCTACGAATGTACGAATTTTTTCGTTCAATCCATTTGAAGCACGTTAAGCAGCGCCATTGTAAGAGACATGGAAAATTACCAATTAAAAAAAAAAAAGTTACGAATGTACGAATTTTTTCGTTCAATCCATTCGAAGCACGTTAAGCAGCGCCATTGTAAGAGACACGGAAAATTACGAATCGAAAAAAAAAATAAAAAAGTTACGAATGTACGAATTTTTTCGTTCAATCCATTCGAGGCACATTAAGCAGCGCCATTGTAAGAGACACGGAAAATTACGAATCGCAAAACAAAAAAAAAGCTACGAATGTACGAATTTTTTCGTTCAATCCATTTGAAGCACGTTAAGCAGCGCCATTGTAAGAGACACGTAAAATTACGAATCGAAAAAAAAAAAAAAAGTTACGAATGTACGAATTTTTTCGTTCAATCCATTCGAAGCACGTTAAGCAGCGCCATTGTAAGGGACACGGAAAATTACCAATTCAACAAAAAAAAAAAAGTTACGAATGTACGAATTTTTTCGTTCATTTTGATTTTCGTGGTTCCTGTTTTCGTTTTTCGGATTTTCTTCTTTCGTAGTTTCGTTGTTTCTAATTTGGTTATTTCGGATTTTCGTTGTTTTTCATATTCGTTCGATTCAAACATTCGTTATTCGTTAAAATTTTTAGCGAATCATTCGTTCATTCGTACGATAACGAATGAACGAATATAATGAATTTTAACGGAAAAAAACGAAACGAATTGTACATGTCTATGACTTTTTATACATCCTTGTTCGGTGTGGTGGTCTAAGTAAAGTCCCAAACTTAGGGGGTCCTTTTTGGTCTACACTTAGGGATGGGACCACCACATTCGATTTTTCATCACAGAGGGAGTTTGCCCCCTTTTTTCTCTTTGTATAACTATCGGGATGTGGTGCGTTATTTATTTAATCTCCAAGCTTGATCATGTAATTTGTCTTACTCAAATGAGTTCATTAGGGGGGTCAATGGCAAAAAAATACCCTTACGACCTACGGGCCCTGATGTGGGTACACAGGGTCCTATAGTTCAGATTTGGATCTCCTCACCTTGGCTAATTCATACTTGAGGTGCACTTATCGGTTCTCCTTCCCAGCAGAGGCGGCTCTCTAATTAGGCAAATTCGGTGGTCGCCTTAGGCCACGCACTCCCAGGGGCCTCGCGGCCGCCTAATTTGCCTGACGTGTGTGGGAGTTGGAGGGAATGTCCACTTTTTGTTTTGGGCGTGAGTGGGTCTTAGATTTGCCTAAGGCCTCACAAAGCCTAGAGGCTTCCCAGTGCCCCACCCCCCCCAACCGATTTTTTTCCCCTCATTTGTTGCCCTTCTCTCTTTTTGTCTCTGATCTTCTCTCTCTTGTTTCTTGGGCAAATCCGAAATACGTTTTTCAGGCATTAAGACAGAATTCGATTCCAGAAGGACATTTCCAGGCTTGTAAAGGAACACATAACGTGAACTAGAGGGTTCCTTTGTATTATATATCTGTCTGGAGCTGCTGGTAAATGTCATATATTTGAAGTATTACCGCGAAGAATTCACATTATCCATAATAACCGTCCCTGGCCTTTTCACCGCCAATCATTCCAGTAACACGAGCAGCGTCAGCATGAAATATATGTTTGTTACTGCGGGTCATAGTAAACTTGTTGGCGTGTAGGAAAGAATGTGGTGCATGACTTCACGTGTCCTCTCCTGATTAGAGGAACATTTGGCTTTGACGTCTTTGGGGAATAAGGTCTCACAAAATGTGGAAGTAATT
>CM053030.1:521342906-521500406 GCA_028564925.1 Lithobates sylvaticus | reverse complement strand
AGTGTGCACTCCTGCCCCTAAAGGTAGGCAGAGGTTTATGCCGAAACAAGGTTATAGAGATAAGGCGGTGCTCCCTGCAAAGAGCGACACTTCTCCATGCAGACAGTCGTTTGATTCTTAGATTCTGTGGGCCGGTTCTATACTCTATATGTGCTGGATAACGATTCCTCCATACACTTCCCTCCCTCCATGCAGGATTTCCGATGAGGCCTGACATACACCGGACTCCACCAGTCACCTCATCGCTGTGCCACTGCTCCGTATATTGAACTCTTTACTCCACTTGTGAATAAACTTGAATCCCAGGAAGCTCGGCTCTGTACATATGCATAGCTCCCAACTGTCCCTGATTTCGAGGGACTGTCCCTGATTTGGAGAAATGTCCCTCTGTCCCTCTTTCCTCCTCATTTGTCCCTCATTTTGGTCTGATCTATATAGCGGCATATAAAATTCACTTTTTATCTTTCAAAACGAGTTTCCCAGCGCTAAACCTTTCTTCAAAATTCTAAATTGCTGCATTTGTACATTTCAAAAGCCAATATAAAGGAATAGTAGTGGTAAAAAATAAGCCCTTATGGATTTAATTAAACTTTTTTGTGGTTAATTCTCCTTTAAGGGGGTGTGGCAGGGGGGGCGTGTCCCATGCCTACATACATTTGCTGGTAGGTGTCCCTCATTCCCATTTCAAAATGTTGGGAGGTGTGCATAAGCTGTGCTTGCTGTCCCCCAAGGTCCCATTCATCTTTTGCAACATACCGCCTGGGTCCCTAAGACGCCCCGTACTGAACGTCCGGCCCAGATTGGGGTACCGATTACTAGGGAAGGATCTCTAAGCACACAAGTTCCTTCACTGCAGGGGCCTTCCACCACCTATCGCAAGTCACCACATTTTCTCAACTGGTTGGGCTGCTATATGCACATAGACACTATTACTATAGATAGATAGATACCCTGTTTCCCCGAAAATAAGACCTAGTGGGATCGTCGGTGATGGCTGCAATATAAGCCCTACCCCCCAAATAAGCCCTAGTTAAAGTCCTTGTAGGTCTTTTTTTCAGTGTAGGGCTTATTTTCGGGGAAACAGGGTAGGGCTTATTTGGGGGGTAGGGCTTATATTGCAGCCATCACCGATAATCATCGATAATCACGCTAGGTATTATTTTCGGGGAAACAGGGTAGATAGATAGATAGATAGTCATTAGCAACAACAACATAGCCTCCTCTGGTTAGCTTGACCATTCATTCAGACACTAGTACTGCACCTTCTCTTCTATTGTATTTTGTATTGTCTTGTCACCTTGTGTGACCAAATGTATATTACACCTTGTATGCGCCCCTTTGTATATGTCCTCAAGTATCTTCAGACCAGGCAAAGGTAAGTTAACGACTAAGGTGTTTAAATTTAATAGAACGTTACAATTTACTCCTCACAGTCCGCCCAATCCTCTTACAAAGTGCAGGCTTGGTGCCTCCTGGTGCCCCCTGCCCATTGAGGTGGTTCATACCTTTTAATCGTAGAATAAATCCTTTTGCCGCGTACACACGATCTGAATTCTCGTCGGAAAAAACTCTGACGGTTTTTCCGACGGAATTTCGCTCAAGCTGTGTTGCCTACACACGGTCACACCAAATTCCGATGGTCAATAACACAGCGGCATAAAACACGTTCGACAGCACTATAAAAGGGAAGTTTAATGCTTCTGAGCATGCGTCGAATTGTTTCCGAGCATGCGTCGGAATTTTCCGTGTCGGAATTGCATACACACGATCGGAAAATCCGATAGAAAGGTTTTCCGTCGGAAAAATTGAGAACAGGTTCTCAATTCAAAGTCCGTCGGAAATTCCGACAGAAAAAGACCGTTGGGCATACACACGGTCGGAAAATCCGATGAAAAGCTCCCATCCCATCCCATCGGAAAATTCCGACCGCGTGTATGCCGCATTAGAGTTCACAGGTCGATTGTACAGGTCCGTGAGTCCATGTCCTGACCAGGTTCCCGACAAGGGGAGAACCAGTAACAAAACACATGGAGCGACCCCAAATAAAGGCCAGCCCCTCTTTTTTTTCTATCTGCCCAAGCAGAAAGAAGTGGCACCACCAAAAAAAGCTCTGCGGCCTTGCTGGAGCACGCGGAGAGCAGCCTCTGCCATGGAAGTACGTTGTGGGTCGTTGCAAAGTTGCGACATAGCATCAAAGAAAGATGACATGGCATGCGTTTGTGTGTTGTTTTCCTCCAGCAACCGGTGGGTCCAGGTCTGAGGCTCCCCTTGCAGCAGTGAAATTATAAACCCCACTTTGGTGGATTCCAGCGAGAAAGTCCGGGGTTGCAAAGCAAAATACAGTTGGCATGCGTTGCGGAAGGCCCAAAACTTGCTGCGCTCCCCAGAGAACCTCTCAGGAGTGGGAACTCTGGGCTCAGGTGGAAGCATTTCCACGGAAGGAGAGAAAATAGTCCATGAAGGTGTAGCGGAGGATGCTGGAGCTGTACTGGCAGGAACTGCTAATGTCTGAACTTGTCCTTCCAGCTTAAGGTACCCCTCTTGCAGGGACTGCACAGCTTGTGTGAGAGCTGCAAGGTACCAGCAAACTTCCTCCATCTGTGAGGCTCCTTCTGTAGGATCAGATACTGTCACTTACCTTGTATCAGAGCCCAATAGTAAAAGAAGACCTCTCTTACAGCCCTTGCTCGGGGACCACTGGAGATCCAACAGTGGTCGTGAGAGTGCAGTGAGGTAGTAGGGCCTCTAAGATCCGTAGTAGTTGGCACAGATGAGTAGAGATGATCCAACAGAAAGACTGGACTGTAGAAGCAGCTGGAGGCAGTGGTTACAGGTGTGGGTCAGCGACCCCTGGGTACTGGCTGGTACAGGATCAGAAACAGGCTGGAGCAGAGTGAGACAAGTCGGGTTAGCACGGGGTAACATGTACGTAATACAGCAGGCAGAGAGTAGTCAGCAGGCAGGCAGAGGTTGGCAAGGGGAGATTAACGGGTACAGGTATAGCAGGGTCAAGGCAAGCTGGGTCAGCATAGGAGAAGGCAGCAGTAGTCAAACAGAGCTGGGTCAGTATAATCACAAGTAGGTACAGGATCAGGCTCAGGTAAAGCTGCAGATCAGACAGCACTGCACTAGAGCAGCTGCTGTCCTTTTAAAGGGTCATTGGTGTCAAGCCGAGTTAGTGCACGCGCGTCTGCCGCGTGTTCCCGCACACGTGCGCCTGCTGCGTGTTCACACTCGTAGGAACACGTGTGTGCATGTGCGAATGCCCGAGCATCTGCCTTGCTACGGGGTATCCCTGACAGTGGCATCACTACTGCTGTCAGCACAGCACTGGAAATATAAAGGAGAGGTGAAGAGAGCCTGGAGGAGGTGCGGGCTGTGCTCTCTCTCCTTCTCCTCCTCCTCCGAAAGCTCACACATAATGAAGGATTGGGGCGCAACTTAGCATCTTTGCCCTGGGCACTGGATAACACATCTCTCTCTCTCTCTCTCTCTCCTTCTCTCTCTCTTTCTCTCTCTCTCTCTCTCTCTCTATCTATCTATCTATCTATCTGTCTGTCTGTCTGTCTGTCTGTCTGTCTGTCTTTCTATCTGTCTTTCTATCTGTCTTTCTATCTATCTATCTGTCTGTCTGTCTATCTATCTATCTATCTATCTATCTATCTATCTATCTATCTATCTATCTATCTATTTGGACAAGACATCTCCATCTGACCTGCTGTGGCAAAATCTACCGCTACATGAACATGACCACTCAGTTGAGGTTTATGGTAATGAAGGGGTGGGGCTGTGGGAGGGGGTGTGGTCAGATGATGCAGGTACTGCTTTTCTAAAGGGTACCCAGACTGGACACATCTCATCCATCATTCACCCCATGCATCTCAGACATGAGATTGGGCAACATCATCTCATTTCATGGCTCATGGCTCCCGTAGTTGGGGCCACTGTCTTTCTGATGTATCTCTTATATTTACATCTGGTCCTCCTGGTTGCTTAACCTGCCAACCCTTTACACATTCTGGGTTGCTGTCCTGGTCCTTCGGCTTCCTGGCCTTAATGACGCATTCCTGACACAGGCCAGGCCTCCAGGCATTGTACAAGGCAGTGTTGCGGAGTGCTGTGACACGTCTTTCTGGGAGTATCTTTTCAGCACTTGGTGAAATATTTACAATTTGCTGTGTTTTCTCCTTCTGGAGGAGCTGTGTAAATGGAGTTGACGCATTAGTCTCTAGGTAGAGGTCTGTGCTTTCTTTGCTCGCTCGGGAGATAAGTTGTGAGCTTTGTTTGGACAGCTGCGAAGGCAGCTCATAGTGTTCCTCCACCGAACGTCCTCCATCTCTCCAGCACTCTCCATCTGCATGCTCAAGTCAACCATTGCTGGAATGGCGGAGGGGGGGATGTATTTTATAATTGAAATATTATCAAGGGGATGCTGTTTTTTCTTATTTTTTTCCAGACAGATGCCTGGGGTTTTTTATTTTTTTTTGCATGTTTTCTGGTTTTGGTCAAGCTTACATTCTATTTAGAATACATTTTTCTGTGTTGACACCCTGCAGCTGCTGTTTCTGTCTCTACAGACTAAAATGGTGGCATAGCTAAAAGACTTTGAAAAGCTTTATGAAGACATTAAAATATAAAATACAAGGAAAAAAGAAGTTGCGGCCTAGGCACCCTACACCGCAGGCCTAGGGTGGTATGGTCACCAGGGCACTTTATGCTCTCTACTGCTGTTTATAGGCTACCAGAGCTGGATAGGCAAAACCCCAACCTTCTCTTCTACTAATTTAAGCAAAAGCCAAACTAAAGGAGGTGAATAAAAACATCTGTTTGTGTCACTATGGCATGGACTGTGCCTCCATTGTTACTGGTTGAGTCAGTGGGCACTGATCAGGTTTCTGATGGCATGTTCCTGGTTGTGTCAGTAGGTGCTGCTGACTAAGCGTGTCTCCAAAGACTTGTTCCTGGCTGTGTCAGTAGGTTCTGATCGAGTTTTGGTAGATACAATTCTGGTTATGTCAGTAGGTACTGATCAGGTTTCTGTGGACATGTTCCTGGCTGTTTCAGTAGGTGCTGACGGTGTCTCTGCAGAATTGTTTCTGGCTGTGTCAGTAGGTTCTGATTGAGTTTCGGTGGACACATTCCTGGTTATGTCAGTAGGTACTGATCAGATTTCTGTTGACATGTTCCTGGTTGTCCCAGTCGGCAATGATCAAATTTCTACGGACATGTTCCTGGCTGTGTCAGTAGGTTCTGATCGAGTTTTGGGGGACATATTTCTGGTTGTGTCAGTAGGTTCTGATCAGGTTTCTGTTGACATATTCCAGGTTGGGTCAGAAATTACTTATGCCGTGTACACTCGCTCTGAATTTCCGATAACAAATGTTTGATGGGAGCTTGTTGTCGGAAATTCTGACCGTGTGTAGGCTCCATTGGACATTTGTTGTTGGAATTTCCGACAACAAAAATTTGAGAGCTGGATCTCAAATTTTACGACAACAAAATCCGTTGGCGGAAATTCCGATGCACAAAATTCCACGCATGCTCGGAATCAAGCAGAAGAGCCACACTGGCTATTGAACTTAATTTTTCTTGGCTTCTCGTACGTGTTGTACGTCACCGCATTCTTGACGTTCTGAATTTCTGACAACATTTGTGCAAACGTGTGTATGCAAGACAAGTTTGAGCCAACATCTGTCGGAAAAAATTCAGGATTTTGTTGTCGGAATGTCCGAGTGTGTGTACGCGGCATTAGTGTGTCTCTGTGGACATGTTCCTTGTTAAGTCTATATGGTACTGATTGGGTTTCTGTGGACATGTTCCTCCTTGTTTTGTCTTTGTGGACTCATTTTTGTTTGTGTCTCTGTGATTTTTATCATGTATCTGCAGACACATTGCTGGTTTTGTCAGTAATTTTTTAATTAATCAAGCTTAATATGGTACGTATTGTGTCTCTATGAACACATTCCTGTTTTTTCTCTATGGTATTGATTGTATCTCTATAGCCATGGTGCTGGTTGTGCTAGTAAGTACTGATCAAGTCTCTATTGACATATTTCTGGTTTAGTCAGTAGTTACTGATCAGGTTTCTGTGGACATGTTCCAGGCTGTTTCATTAGGTGCTGAGCGTGTCTCTGGACAATTCTAGTTGTGTTAGTGATGTAGGTACTGATCAGGTTTCTGTTGACATGTTCCCGGTTGTGCCAGTTGGCAATGATTAAGTTTCTATGGACATAGACCTGGCTGTGTCAGTAGGTTCTGATTGAGTTTTTGGTGGACACATTTCTGGTTGTGTCAGTAGGTTCTGATTGAGTTTCGGGGGAAACACTTCTGGTTGTGTCAGTAGGTACTGATCAGGTTTCTGTTGAGATGTTCTTGGTTGTGCCAGTGGGCAATGGTCAAGTTTCTACGAACATGTTCCTGGTTGTGTCAGTAGGTTCTGATTGAGTTTCGGGGGACACATTTCTGGTTGTGTCAGTAGGTTCTGATTGAGTTTCGGGGGACACATTTCTGGTTGTGTCAGTAGGTTCTGATTGGGTTTCGGGGGACACATTTCTGGTTGTGTCAGTAGGTACTGATCAGGTTTCTGTTGACATGTTCTTGGTTGTGCCAGTGGGTAATGGTCAAGTTTCTACGAACATGATCCTGGTTGTGTCAGTAGGCTCTGATTGGGTTTCGGGGGACACAATTCTGGTTGTGTCAGTAGGTTCTGATCAGGTTTCTGTTGACATGTTCTTGGTTGTGCCAGTGGGCAATGATCAAGTTTCTACAAACATTTTCCGTGTTGTGTCAGTAGGTTCTGATCGAGTTTCGGGGGACACATTTCTGGTTGTGTCAGTAGGTACTGATCAGGTTTCTGTTGACATGTTCTTGGTTGTGCCAGTGGGTAATGGTCAAGTTTCTACGAACATGATCCTGGTTGTGTTAGTAGGTTCTGATTGAGTTTCGGGGGACACAATTCTGGTTGTGTCAGTAGGTACTGATCAGGTTTCTGTTGACATGTTCTTGGTTGTGCCAGTGGGCAATGATCACGTTTCTACAAACATGTTCCTGGTTGTCTCAGTAGGTTCTGATTGGGTTTCGGGGGACACAATTCTGGTTGTGTCAGTAGGTACTGATCAGGTTTCTGTTGACATGTTCTTGGTTGTGCCAGTGGGCAATGATCACGTTTCTACGAACATGTTCCTGGTTGTCTCAGTAGGTTCTGATTGGGTTTCGGGGGACACATTTCTGGTTGTGTCAGTAGGTACTGATCAGGTTTCTGTTGACATGTTCTTGGTTGTGCCAGTGGGTAATGGTCAAGTTTCTACGAACATGATCCTGGTTGTGTCAGTAGGCTCTGATTGGGTTTCGGGGGACACAATTCTGGTTGTGTCAGTAGGTTCTGATCAGGTTTCTGTTGACATGTTCTTGGTTGTGCCAGTGGGCAATGATCAAGTTTCTACAAACATTTTCCGTGTTGTGTCAGTAGGTTCTGATCGAGTTTCGGGGGACACAATTCTGGTTGTGTCAGTAGGTACTGATCAGGTTTCTGTTGAGATGTTCTTGGTTGTGCCAGTGGGCAATGATCACGTTTCTACGAACATGATCCTGGTTGTGTTAGTAGGTTCTGATTGAGTTTCGGGGGACACAATTCTGGTTGTGTCAGTAGGTACTGATCAGGTTTCTGTTGACATGTTCTTGGTTGTGCCAGTGGGCAATGATCACGTTTCTACGAACATGTTCCTGGTTGTCTCAGTAGGTTCTGATTGGGTTTCGGGGGACACAATTCTGGTTGTGTCAGTAGGTACTGATCAGGTTTCTGTTGACATGTTCTTGGTTGTGCCAGTGGGCAATGATCACGTTTCTACGAACATGTTCCTGGTTGTCTCAGTAGGTTCTGATTGGGTTTCGGAGGACACAATTCTGGTTGTGTCAGTAGGTACTGATCAGGTTTCTGTTGACATGTTCTTGGTTGTGTCAGTGGGCAATGATCAAGTTTCTACGAACATGTTCCTGGTTGTGTCAGTAGGTTCTGATTGAGTTTCGGCGGACACAATTCTGGTTGTGTCAGTAGGTACTGATCAGGTTTCTGTTGACATGTTCTTGGTTGTGTCAGTGGGCAATGATCAAGTTTCTACGAACATGTTCCTGGTTGTGTCAGTAGGTTCTGATCGAGTTTCGGGGGACACAATTCTGGTTGTGTCAGTAGGTACTGATCAGGTTTCTGTTGAGATGTTCTTGGTTGTGCCAGTGGGCAATGATCACGTTTCTACGAACATGATCCTGGTTGTGTTAGTAGGTTCTGATTGAGTTTCAGGGGACACAATTCTGGTTGTGTCAGTAGGTACTGATCAGGTTTCTGTTGACATGTTCTTGGTTGTGCCAGTGGGCAATGATCACGTTTCTACGAACATGTTCCTGGTTGTCTCAGTAGGTTCTGATTGGGTTTCGGGGGACACAATTCTGGTTGTGTCAGTAGGTACTGATCAGGTTTCTGTTGAGATGTTCTTGGTTGTGCCAGTGGGCAATGATCACGTTTCTACGAACATGTTCCTGGTTGTCTCAGTAGGTTCTGATTGGGTTTCGGAGGACACAATTCTGGTTGTGTCAGTAGGTACTGATCAGGTTTCTGTTGACATGTTCTTGGTTGTGTCAGTGGGCAATGATCAAGTTTCTACGAACATGTTCCTGGTTGTGTCAGTAGGTTCTGATTGAGTTTCGGCGGACACAATTCTGGTTGTGTCAGTAGGTACTGATCAGGTTTCTGTTGACATGTTCTTGGTTGTGTCAGTGGGCAACGATCAAGTTTCTACGAACATGTTCCTGGTTGTGTCAGTAGGTTCTGATTGAGTTTCAGTGGACACATTTCTGGTTGTGTCAGTGGGTCCAAATTGAGTTTTGGGGGACACATTTCTGGTTGTGTGGGTAGGTACTGTAAGGGTTAATTTTAGTCAGGATCCAATCGCTCTCCCATCCAGCCTGGAGTACTTTACCAAACGGGTACCTGGAAACAGATCTAAAACACACACTTAAATTGATCGTAAAGGCGGAAGGTGCATTCTATGCATTAAGATAAAAAGCCTTCTGCATGAATCAGCCCCCTTAATACTTACCTGAGGTCCATCTAGATCCAGCAATGTTGCAGGAATGTATTAGCTGCTTGGGACTCCCCTCATCATTGGCTGAGACAGCAGCACATCACCATTGGTTTCCGCTGTTGTTAATCAATGTCAGTCACCCAATGAGGAGAGAAAAGGGACAGGGCCGGGCCACAGCTCCATGTCTGAATGGACACAGGGAGCTGTGACAAAGCTTGGGTGCCTCCATACAAAACTGCTTGCTGTGGGGACACTTAACAGGAGGGAAGGGCCAGGAGAGCCAAAGAGGGACCCGAGAAGAGGAGGATCCGGGCTGCTCTGAGCAAAATCACTGCACAGAGCAGGTAAGTATAACATGTTTATTATTTTTAACTAAAAAAAAACGAGACTTTACAATTACTTTAAGTAATATTCCAAATCGATTCAGTCTTTATTGATTGTGTTCAAACTTATATATGCAAGCGTAGCATCCTCCTAGGCAAGTGCTAGAAGAGAGTATAGCTTTGGTCTTTCTGCTTACCAGGAAGATGACAAATGCCGCGTACACACGGTCGGAATTTCCGATGGAAACAGTCGGATGGGAGCTTTTCAACGGATTTTCCGACCGTGTGTATGCCCATCGGTCTTTTTCTGTCGGAATTTCCGACGGACTTTTGATTGAGAACCTAGAAAACCTTTCTATCGGAATTTCCGATAGTGTGTATGCAATTCCAACACGTAAAATTCTGACGCATGCTTGGAAACAATTTGACGCATTCTCGGAAGCATTAAACTTCCCTTTTATAGTGCTGTCGAACGTGTTTTATGCCGCTGTGTTACAGACCGTCGGAATTTGGTGTGACCGTGTGGAGGCAAGACAGTTTGAGCGAAATTCCGTCGGAATTCCGACGGGAAAACCATCAGAGCTTTTTCCAACGAGAATTCCGACCGTGTGTACGCGGCATTAGAAAACTTAGAAGGCTCTCTGCCTCTTTAGGGAGCAGGATCTATTGGTTAGGTCTACTCATTGTGCTCAGGTGCAGCTCAGTTGATTGACTGCCCCCCATGGGTCCAATAGGGAGGCATAATGGACAGTGGGAGGGGACCTAACAAGTGAGTGCACAGGCTTTTTTCACAGTCATGGCAATTGGCAGACGAAAAGGGTACATGTGCTCAGAGTTAGTTGAGTCAGGGGAACCGAGTCCAAGTAAAGAGCCTGGTAACCAGGAAGTGTCGGTAATCGGCTTTTCCTCTATTCGCGCTGCCAAGGCGTGAGTAGAGGAGAGTCGATCAGCAGCTCTCCTGACAGGGGGGGGTCTGTGCTGATAATCAGCACACCGATTATTAGTGCAGGGCCTTCAGGGATGCCAACAAGTGCTAACCCGTGCCCACCAGGGATACCAACCTGTGCCCACCAGGGATGGCAATCAGTGACCATCTCAGGGATGCCAATCAGCCACCACCAGGGATGGCAATCAGTGCCCATTTTAGGGATGCCAATTAGCACCCACTAGGGATGGCAATCAGTGCCCATTTCAGCGATGCCAATCAGTGCCCACCAGGGATGGCAATCAGTGCCCATTTCATGGATGCCAATCAGCGCCCACCAGGGATGGCAATCAGTGCCCATTTCAGGGATGCCAATCAGTGCCCACCAGGGATGGCAATCAGTGCCCATTTCAGGGATGCCAATCAGTGCCCACCAGGCATGGAAATCAGTGCCCATTTCAGGGATGCCAATCAGCGCCCACCAGGGATGGCACTCAGTGCCCATTTCAGGGATGCCAATCAGTATCCACCAGGGATGCCAATCAGTGCCCATTTCAGGGATGCCAATCAGTGCCCACTAGGGATGGCAATAGTGCCCATCAGTAGTGTCTGTCAGTGCCTTCTCATCAGTGCTGCTTACCAATGCCATTTTTCATTGCCCATCATTGTCCATCAGTGCTGCCTATCAGTGCCCATCATTGCCACCTATCAGTGCCCATTAGTGCCGTCCATCAGTGCCATCTATCAGTGCCCATCAGGGCTGCATATCCATGCCACCTATCAGTGCACACCAGTGGTGCATATCAGGGCCCTCTCTCAGTGCCTAGCAGTGCTGCATATTAGTGCCTCATCATCAGTGCCCATCAGTGCCACCTCATCAGTGCCGTCTCATTAGTGCCCATCAGAGAAGGAGAAAAATGACTTATTCACAAAATTTTATAACAGAAACAACAAAAAACTTTTTTCCTTTTTTTCTTCAAAACTTTCAGTCTTTTTTTATTTGTTTTATAAAAAAAAACAAAAAAAAAAACAGCAGTGATTAAATACCACCAAAAGAAAGCTCTATTTGTGTAAAAAAAATTATAAAAACTTCATATGGGTGCAGCGCAATTGTCATTTAAAGCGTGAGAGCGCTGAAAATTGACCTGGGCAGGAAGGGGGTGAACGTGCCCGGTATTGAAGGGGTTAAACAAGAGTTTATCGTCATATTACGTAATTATCTCCTTATTTAAATCTTATATACTCATATACAGTCAGATATGTCATTTTTTTTTAATGATTTTTTTTTAAATTACTATGCAGAACACTGAATCTGTGTTTATTGAAAAGCTATAGTTGTAACTTTTATTTAATAAAAAAAAATTCTCTGTAATAAAGGACCATGAGGGCACGCCCTGCGTACACGCTCAACGCAGCCGCTCAGAATATATCCGATGTAGATTTATGTCATTGCAAACATAACAAATATTCTTCAGGAGATCATTAAACAGCCACGAAAAAAAAAATAAAAAAAAATTTCCAAGCATCGACCTGAGCCAAGAAGGAGCGAAGGAGTTTTATGGTGAAATATTCGCCATTGCGTCAATCGGTGGGGCGAGAGGCGAGAGCGAATGTAAAGGTCTGATGTCAGTTTTTTGCACATTGGAAATATTTCAGCCCCAGTCAATATGTCCCTTCGGCTGTGCCAATATTTCACTTTAATTAAGCATATGGCATGCATAAAAAAATGAATTAAAAAAAATGACACAAAATGAAAAAAAACAAATAAAAAAATGTTGTCCTTATACAAAGTGTTTTAGAAGTTCAGAATCTATGAACGTTTATATTTATGGGTGACATTTAACGTATTGACAGGTGACATTTCGGCTCCTGAAAGGAACATCGTTATTTAAAAGTGATGACTCAAAACCACCAAAAGGCCACCAGAGCCCGGTAAGCCGACATAAAAGATCGCTGGTGGTAAAGACAGACAGTCACAGGCTTTAATCCAGGGTCGGCGGAGCTGCCAGCCCCCGAGATGGAATCCTTTGCTTCACCGCCTGCCCCACCAGCTGGAAATAATTTTGCACAAAGCCATCACCTTCCAGGGAAAAGTTGAGGACCCAGCGGGAGAGTCTAATTCATGGGCCTGCCAAAAATGACAAAGATGTATCAGCGCCCGCCGACTTCTGAGGAATATGAAGAAGGGGACCCGGCGGCCGGGATGAGCTTTAAAACTGACTTTTTAGGAGATATTTCTTTCTATGTTTTAGGATTATGTCTACAGGATTGGAAGAAATCTGTTATCTGTTAGGTGCGCCTTAAAAGTATAAAAAATAAAAACTTCTGTTGGCTTGGATTGTACACAAATGAGTATATTGGGGTAATTGGACGGCATTGCCTATGAGTCAAGTAATACATAAAACCAGGAAAAGTACTGGAAATATAGATAGATAGATATACAGATAGATAGATAGATAGATAGATAGATAGACAGACAGACAGACAGACAGATAGATAGATAGATAGATAGATAGATAGATAGATAGATAGATAGATAGATAGATAGATAGATAGATAGAGAGATATGATAGATATAGAGCGATAGATAGATAGATACATACATACATACAGAGATACATAGAGAGATAGATAGATAGATAGATAGATAGATAGATAGATAGATAGATAGATAGATAGATAGATAGATAGATAGATAGATAGACAGACAGACAGACAGACAGACAGATAGATAGATAGATAGATAGATAGATCGATCGATAGATAGATAGAGAGATATGATAGATATAGAGCGATAGATAGATAGATACATACATACAGATATACATAGAGATAGATAGATAGATAGATAGATAGATAGATAGATAGATAGATAGATAGATATAGTAGCGATAGATAGATACATACATACAGAGATACATAGAGATAGATAGATAGATACATACATACATACATAGATACATAGAGATAGATAGATAGATAGATAGATAGATAGATAGATAGAGAGATAGATATATAGATATAGATAGATAGATAGATAGATAGATAGATATAGAGCGATAGATAGATAGATAGATAGATAGATAGATAGATAGATAGAGAGAGAGATAGATATATAGATATAGATAGATAGATAGATAGATAGATAGATAGATAGATAGATAGATATAGAGCGATAGATAGATAGATAGATAGATAGATAGATAGATAGATAGATAGATAGATAGATAGATAGATAGATAGAGCGATAGATGGCTTATGCGTACAGGGGGGGAGGACCAAATGCGCAAACCACCAAAGGGGATGATCAATGTAAAAATGTGAATAAGAATAGAAATGCCGCAGCCACCATTAAAGTGTTCCCACACCAATAGTACATGAAAAAATATATATAAATATATAAAATGTGGCGCTTGCAGGAAAAATGCTAAAACTAGATTGTATAAAATAATTAAGGTAATGATAAAATAAGTAAAGGAAATATCATAATATAAAATCGAACGCTTAAAGCAATAAAAAATCCTGATATAAATAATTCATAGATAAGAAAATGTGGCGCTTTCATCCAGGCCAGGAACCCAATCCTAAGGGGGAAGAGGCTCCAAAGAAAGGTTCCACAGAAGCGTCTATTTATTGATATCAATATTCCAATGGGTATTAAAGCAACGTAATGGACCGTGCTATACCCATACTGTATGAAATAATTCAAATAAACACATCCGAGGTGAAGAAATATAACATAGATAAATCCGTGAAATAAATAAATATAAACAATTGTGACAATAATTAATGAACTGTGGGATTCAATAAAAATATATAATATAATCCTAATAGTGCAAAAAATGCTAAATTAACAAATGAATGTGTAAGCAAACATGTGAAGAGAATAAACACAGTAAACTTGTGCTTACACATTCATTTGTTAATTTAGCATTTTTTGCACTATTAGGATTATATTATATATTTTACGTTGCTTTAATACCCATTGGAATATTGATATCAATAAATAGACGCTTCTGTGGAACCTTTCTTTGGAGCCTCTTCCCCCTTAGGATTGGGTTCCTGGCCTGGATGAAAGCGCCACATTTTCTTATCTATGAATTATTTATATCAGGATTTTTTATTGCTTTAAGCGTTCGATTTTATATTATGATATTTCCTTTACTTATTTTATCATTACCTTAATTATTTTATACAATCTAGTTTTAGCATTTTTCCTGCAAGCGCCACATTTTATATATTTATATATATTTTTTCAGATAGATGGCTTAACCGCTTCAGCCCCGGAAGATTTTACCCCCTTCCTGACCAGAGCACTTTTTGCGATTGGGCACTGCGTCGCTTTAACTGACAATTACGTGGTTGTGCGACGTGGCACCCAAACAAAATTGACGTCCTTTTTTCCCACAAATAGAACTTTCTTTTGGTGGTATTTGATCACCTCTGCGGTTTTTATTTTTTGCGCTATAAACAAAAATAGAGCGACAATTTTGAAAAAAATGCATTCTTTTTAACTTTTTGCTACAATAAATACCCCCCAAAAATATATAAAAATTATTTTTTTTGCCTCAGTTTAGGCCGATACGTATTCTTCCACATATTTTTGGTAAAAAAATTGCAATAAGCGTTTATTGATTGATTTGTGCAAAAGTTATAGCGTCTACAAAATAGAGGATAGTTTTATGGCATTTTTATTATTCATTTCTTTTTTTATTAGTAATGGCGGCGATCAGCGATTTTTATCAGGACTGCGACATTATGGCGGACACATCGGACAATTTTGACACATTTTTGGGACCATTGTCATTTATACAGCAATCAGTGCTATAAAATTGCATTGATTACTGTAAAAATGTCACTGGCAGTGAAGGGGTTAAACACTAGAGAGCGATCAAGGGGATAATGTGTTCTCTAGTGTGTGTTCTAACTGAAGGGGGGATCGGGACTGTATAGGAGAGATGACAGATCGCTGTTCATACTCTGTATGAACAGACAATCTGTCTGTTCTCCCCTCAGAGAACCGGAAACTGTGTGTTTACACACACAGATCCCAGTTCTCTGTGTGCCCCAAGCGATCACGGGACCCGGCGGTGATCAAGACCGACGGGCACTCGCATTGGCTCCGTGGGGAAGCAGGGGGCGCGCGCCCCTAGTGGCCAAATCTAGAAGCGACGTAACATGATGGTGATTCGCGCAGCTGAGCCATGTTGCCGCAGCTGCAACTGCGGCGGCTGGTCGGCATGCGGTTAATGAATGTGGGGAAACTTCACTTTGCAAAGAATACCCAAGGAAAATAATTAACAAAAAACATCTGTTTGCTTGTACATGTTTGGATGATGGAAGTCAATTTGCCTCTAGTAAATCTTCCCCTATAAGTCAGGCTGGGTTCACTGCAGGTCATTCACTAGGTCCCCCTGTGTGGTTCTGGGATTTTTGCTCACCGTTCTTGTGATCATTTTGACCCCACGGGGTGAGATCTTACATGGAGCCCCAGATCGAGGGAGATTATCAGTGGTCTTGTATGTCTTCCATTTTCTAATTATCGCTCCCACAGTTGATTTCTTCGCACCAAGCTGCTTGCCTATTGCAGAGTCAGTCTTCCCAGCCTGGTGCAGGCCTACAATTTGGTTTCTGGTGTCCTTCAACAGCTCTTTGGTCTTCACCATAGTGGAGTTTGGAGTGTGACTGTTTGGTCTTCACCATAGTGGAGTTTGGAGTGTGACTGTTTGGTCTTCACCATAGTGGAATTTGGAGTGTGACTGTTTGGTCTTCACCATAGTGGAGTTTGGAGTGTGACTCTTTGGTCTTCACCATAGTGGAGTTTGGAGTGTGACTCTTTGGTCTTCACCATAGTGGAGTTTGGAGTGTGACTCTTTGGTCTTCACCATAGTGGAGTTTGGAGTGTGACTCTTTGGTCTTCACCATAGTGGAGTTTGGAGTGTGACTCTTTGGTCTTCACCATAGTGGAGTTTGGAGTGTGACTCTTTGGTCTTCACCATAGTGGAGTTTGGAGTGTGACTCTTTGGTCTTCACCATAGTGGAGTTTGGAGTGTGACTCTTTGGTCTTCACCATAGTGGAGTTTGGTGTGGACTCTTTGGTCTTCACCATAGTGGAGTTTGGAGTGTGACTGTTTGGTCTTCACCATAGTGGAGTTTGGAGTGTGACTCTTTGGTCTTCACCATAGTGGAGTTTGGAGTGTGACTCTTTGGTCTTCACCATAGTGGAGTTTGGAGTGTGACTCTTTGGTCTTCACCATAGTGGAGTTTGGAGTGTGACTCTTTGGTCTTCACCATAGTGGAGCTTGGAGTGTGACTGTTTGGTCTTCACCATAGTGGAGTTTGGAGTGTGACTGTTTGGTCTTCACCATAGTGGAGTTTGGAGTGTGACTGTTTGGTCTTCACCATAGTGGAGTTTGGAGTGTGACTGTTTGAGGTTGTGGACGGGTGTCTTTTATACTGATAACAAGTTCAAACAGATGCCATTAATACAGGTGATGAGTGGAGGACAGAGGAGCCTCTTGAAGAAGAAGATAGAGGTCTGTAAGAGCCAGAAATCTTATTTGTAGGTGACCAAATACTTATTTTCCACCATAATTTGCAAATAAATTCTTTCAAAAATCAGACAACGTGATTGTCTGGATTTGTTTCCACATTTTGTCTCTCATAGTTGAGGTATACCCAGGGGCGGACTGACAACTCATAGGGCCCCCGGGCAATAGGAGATTATGGGGCCCCCAGGCAATCAGAGATTATGGGGCCACACAGTATACACACACACAGTATAAAATCACACAGTATACACAGACATGTACACACAGTATACACAAACGCACAGTATACAATCACACAGTATACACAGACATGTTTCTATTGGCTGAGAAGGTACTGGAGAGGTGGGGCAGCTATAATCTCTGGATTTTTAAACCAAAAGGATGTCGGTAAGGGACATTTCAGAAACAGATGTAAAAAAAACACAGATTTTTACATCTGTCCCTGGTTTTACTGAGGCTGGCAACCCTGATGGGGCCCCCTAGTGGCCCGGGGCCATCGGGAAGTGCCCGAGTGGCTGAATGGTCAGTCCGCCCCTGGGTATACCTATGATGACAATTACAGGCCTCTCTCATCTTTTTAAGTGGGAGAACTTGCACAATTGGTGGCTGACTAAATACTTTTTTTGCCCCACTGTATCTGAAAGCTGATTGGCTGATTTTTTTTTGAAGGGACACCGCACAGATCCTTCTATTGAACCTTCCATGTACTCATCATATCTTCATAGTTCCTAATCGTTATCGTACCGTATTTCTCCCCCCAGACATGGCGGGGTCAGGAGATTCCACTTCCTTCTCAGTGGAAACTCTATTGAAAAATGCTGGTGTTGTGGTAATTCAAGGACACGTGGAGAAAGGGGGGGGAAGACGATCGACTTTCGCCAAGTGGAGAATGTGGTTCAGCTTAACCGGCTGCGAGAACTTCAGAAGCCACAATTACTTAGAGAACAAAAATACGTATCCGAGACCAAGAATAAATAATTGCAGACATACAACACCTGCGAGTATTGTAGATAAATATACAGGGAGTGAGCAGGAACATTAAACTATAGGATGGCTCGAAGAATTTTTGAAGCGCGTCCATGTAATGTAAGACGTTCTTAAATGCTTAAACGTTTGATTGAACGCTGGGATGGCACGGTGATCCGTCTATTATACTTCGTCCCGAGACGTTACCATTCTCTCTCTTTTAAGCCAAGGAGTTTAGCATAATGGTTTTAGATGAGAGAAGTCAGCATTAAGAAAATCATTAAAAAAAAGTTGAAAATGTTCCTGAAGATAATATATATATATATTTCAGATGCCGCTTTATGCATTGCCACACCTCTTTAGATCCAGCCTGTCTGGTGAGTATGGTCCTCTGCTGACTTGGCACCACCCACAGGCATCTCAACTCTTCAAAAACATACAAGTCTGAATCCAGCACAGTTTTGCTTCAGACATCTGCAGTACAGAGGATGTTTTTCCAGTCTATTGAAGTGTAAGAAGACAATGACTTTCCTAAGCCCTGTCTCTGCAAAGTACTAACACTGACTCAGGGAACATGGAAAAAAACAGGGAGGGTCCAGCTAGGACTGAACTAACTAGCACCAGTGGCGGCTGGTGTTTTATTTTTGGCAGGAAACACCCCCAACTCCTGGTCAGCCAGTGGCACCCCCCCTCCCCCCGCGCTCTTGGTTGGTCGGTCGTCCAGCCCCACACTTACCCCATCTAGGTGTTGGACAGGCAGCGCTCCTACGGGTCATGAGCGGCAGGCGGGCGTCTCCTCTCTGCATCACAGCGGCTTCCTCTGTGCGCCTCCTCCCTCCTCTTCCTCGGCATCCAATAGAATCCTCTGTCCTTTCAGCCAATCGGGTGACAGGTCTCAGGAGTATAGCGAATATTTTGTGTTTGTGTTTCAGTTGTAAAGTTTTGTAAACAAGTATGTTTTCTCCTGATCTGATGGGCACTAATGAGGCGGCACTGATGGGGCAGCACTGATAAGGTGGCACTGATAGGCACTAATGAGGTGGCACTGATGAGGCGGCACTGATGGGCAATGATGAGGAGGAACTAATGGGCAATGATGAGGAGGCACTGATGGGCAAGGATGAGGAGTCACTGATGGACACTGATGAGGTGGCACTGATGGGCACTGATGAGGCAGCACTGATGAGGTGGCACTGATGGGCACTGATGAGGCGGCACTGATGAGGTGGCACTGATGGGCACTGATGAGGCCGGCACTGATGGGAAATGATGAGGAGGCACTGATGGACACTGATGAGGAGGCACTGATGAGGTGGCACTGATGGGCACTGATGAGGCGGCACTGATGGGAAATGATGAGGAGGCACTGATGGGCACTGATGAGGTGACACTGATGGGCTCTGATGAGGAGGCACTTATATGCAGCACTGATGGGCTGTGTGAAAAGGGGCCTTAGGTTCTCTAACAAACCTCTGAGGGCTTCACAGAACAGCTGTATTTATACTGAGATTATATTACACACATGTGGACTCTATTTACTAATTAGGTGACTTCTGAAGGCAATTGGTTCCTCTAGATTATAGTTAGGGGTATCAGGGTAAAGGGGGCTGAACACAAATGCTTTGAAAAAAAGAAAGTCAGCGGAGGTGACGCTTGCAGAGCATTATTGTGTGCCAAGCCAGGGACAAAGCAGGCATGCGGGGTAAGACTTGAGAAGTATCTGGGAGTGCCAAGCTAGGGACCCCACGGGGGAGCTCCTTGGATCCAGTGGCGAGTGGATCTGGTAGTCTAGTGAAAGACTGGGAGCGCAGCGAAGTGAAGTTCTACAATAGAGGATTGTAGAAGAAGTGAAGGAGTTCATTGCAACCGTTGTTAGAAACTGTTACAAGATTGTTGCCATAGGAGACAGCGGTCCTACTCATGTACATATGGTGTTTGGCTGGATACCTTTCCCTGCATGGCTGTCTGCCTATAGAGGTCTCGGAGTCTGTCAATTAACATTGCAACTACTAAAGGGTGTCCTGACCCTAACCCTCTCTCCCACAGTTATGTTTAAGAGACAATAAATCTCTTTTTGCATCCAAGAAGTGTCTGGTGCCCATCAATCCACCTTACATTTCACCCACCATGCCTTGTAGCCCACTCTGCAAAGAAGGATGTCAGCCGTCCCTAACTCTGGAGGTCACCATTAGGCCTCTGGGGGCCCCAGGACCTCGCTACAAAAACTTAGGAGGGATGGTGGAAACCCCTCTACAGATAATTACAATACAAATTAACTTCAAGTGCAACAACTTTTTGGTTGGGTTTACATCATTATAGCACTTTGGAATTTTTATTTTTTAGATTGTTACATTTAATTTTATTTGTTACTAATTTTTGCACTTGAAGTTCATTTAAAATCACCCTTGCTAAGTCTATGTCTTTATGGACCTTGCTTTGTGCACTGGTTCGCAGTCATGTTGGACCAGGAAGGGGCCGTCCCCAAACTGTTCCCACAAAGTTGGGAGCATAAAATTGCCCAAAATGTCTTGGTATGCTGACGCCTTAAGAGTTCCCTTCACTGGAACTAAGGGGCCAAACCCAACCCCTGAAAAACAACCCCCACACTATAATATCGCAAAAAATGCTCTGGTCAGGAAAGGGGGTAAATGCCGGGGCTGAAGTGGTTAAATATACAACACGGCGTATAGAGTACAGATGTCAGGATTATGTCATGTATAACACAGCATATACAGCACAGCGATTTGTACTACTTTACATTGTAGACAAGTGTCATTTTCTTCAGTGTTGTCACATGAAAAGATAGAAGGAAAGATTTACACAAATGTGAGGGGTGTACTGACTTTTGTGAGATACTACATATATATATACACAAGCATGTGTGTTTGAGCTTTGAGGTGCATACCCTAATGCAATAGGCTGCGCACACCTAGGTGTACAGAGGTCAGGACAGTGTAATGTACAAAATATTTTGGGCCCCCAGGCAATCAGAGATTATAGGGCCACACAGTATAAACATGCACAGTATACACACACAGTATACACAGACATGTTTCTATTGGCTGAGAAGGTACTGGAGAGGCGGGGCAGCTATAATCTCAGGATTTTTAGACCAAAAGGATGTCGGTAAGGGACATTTCAGAGACAGATAAAAACACAGATTTTTACATACTGTCCCTGGTTTTACTGAGGCTGGCAACCCTGATGGGGCCCCCTAGTGGCCCGGGGCCCTCAGGCAGTGCCCGAGTGGCCGAATGGTCAGTCCGCCCCTGGACCAGTGGTGTTGCTAGGTCTACAAAAGATCTGGGGCTTGAGCCCATAGGAGAATAGTAAAGAAAGTCATAAGCTTGGGCGGGCATACACATGTGTGTAATATATATATATAATGTGTGTGTGCGTGTAAAAATCCCCAGAGAGCCCCCCCCTTACACCAGAGTCCCCAGAGAGCCCCCCACTTACATCAGGTTTCTCAGAAAGCCCCCTTTACATTAGGGTCCCCCAGAGAGCCCCCCCCCCCCCCCCCCCCAGCCTCCCCTCCCCTTGGGGGACCCTGCAGAGATGTGGGGCTATGGGCCCCAGATTCGGAGCTATAGCCCCAAAAGCCCCCCCCCCCCCCCCCCCCTAGCGACTCCACTGGTCAGGACCATGTAATTGTACAAAGCAGTGTATAAAGATCTCGGAAGGGTTATTTTATTTGCAACAAAGTGTGTATAAAGTGCAGTTGTCATGACAGTGTAATGTACAACATACTGTATAAGGTGCAGGGTCAGAGCAATGTAATGTACAGCACATAGTATAGATTACAGATATCAGGACTGTGAATGTACAACATAGTGTATAAGGTGCAGGGTTCTTAAAATATACAACACGGAGTATAGAGTACAGATGTCAGGATTATGTCATGTATAACACAGCATATACAGTAGACGCGTTTAGTTACGAATTAGTTTTACGTTCAAATTCGTTATATTCGTTCATTCGTTATCGTACGAATGAACGAATGGTTTACTAAAAATTCTAACGAACTATCGAAAAGAACGAATATGAAAAAAACAACGAAAATCCGAAATAATTAAATTAGAAACAACGAAACTATGAAAGAATGAAAAAAACGAAAACAGAAACAACGAAAATACCGAACAAAGATTCAAAAATAACGAAAATCAAAATGAACTGAAAAATCGAAGTTACGAATATTCGGAAAAAGGAAATCAAAACAACGAAAATACGAAATAACAAAAAAATTCTGCTGATCGAGAATTCGAAAGAACGAATGTTAGTTTCTGATTCTGAAATATTCCATCCAGAGCCCAGATAGGGTGTGGTTGGGTCGGAGGCTCTGTGTTTTGGTGGATTTTTGAGTTAAGTTCTGACTTGTGAGAGAGAAATTCTTTGTTTCTTAAACATGTAAATAGCACACACATTACATAAAATTATGAATTATGCTCCGATTACGAATCTACGAAAACAATGTTATGAAAGTACGAATAAATCAATCTTACGAAAGTACGAATGTAACTAAATCTACGAAAAATACGAATTGCGAATCAACGAAAATTAATATAACGCAAATACGAATCTTTTTAAATCAACGAAAATATAGCTCTTCCGAAAATACGAATGCGTCCAAATTCGAAATATAACGAAAATACGAAAATACGAATTTCGAATAAACGAAAATTAGACACAAAAATAATAAACAACGGGATTTTAACCCTTCCCTGTTTTATACAAAACTGGAGGAGACAAGGTTTTGGCCTTAGCCTTTAATATCAGTTGAAAAATGCAGTATACGAGGTGACGTGATTTGAGCTCAGGAAGCGATTTGCGGTGAACCCAACAAACAGGAGGCCATTGTGTGCAATATCTGGGGTCACAGTCCATGTCAGTGCAATGTGTGCTCTCTGGATGATCCTCTCCCACCTGTGGAGGTTTCATTGTCCACAATGTGATTTTGATATTTTCCTGTTTGGCAAACAATCCGTCCTCTCCCTGCCAGGAGAGAGGGAACGGCGTCGGAGTCCGCGAGACGCGCAGGTCTGCTCCCCGCACCATGGGACGTACTTGTCCAGCATCTCACCGCCCAATATAAACCGTAATAACGTGCTGGAATAGAGATAAGGAATACAAAGTCCTCCAGTTGTGTCTATGCCTTCAAGGAAAACTCCATCTCCCCATCTTCATAATCCCAATCCTTCTTCTGTAAGATCCAGAATGATTATAATTATTATAGGTTTATAATATTATTTACATGATGATGATGAATATTGTTATTATTAGTGTTATTATTATTATTGTTACTATTATTATTACTATTATTATTATTCCTGATTTATACAGGGGATCCCCGACTTACGAACGCCCAACTTACGAACCACTCCTACTTACGAAAAGGGCGACCCTCTGACGTTCTGTGCGGACCATCTGCCGTTCTGCGCATGTGCGGCCAGACGGAGCCTTGGAAAATGTCGTAAATGTCCGTAACTTGCCGCGTGTGCGCAGAACGGCATTCGCCGGAACATCGGAAATGACCGTAATTGTCGTTCTGCGCATGAGCGGCTGACTTACGAACATTTCCGAATTACACACAGGAGGAAAGTCCCTAACGGGTTCGTAACCCGGGGAACCCCTGTATAGTGCCAAAAGTTTACATGACCTATTGCACAGTGCTGTACAGAGAACTCTGAACTATTGCCACCAGTTTCTGCACCAGAGAAGCTTACACTCTAATGTCCCCCCACTGTCACATACTATTATTATTATTATACATGTACAGTACAGGGAGTCCTCGAGTTACGAACCTCCAACTTGCAAACGACTCCTACTTACGAACGTCAGGCGGCGCCAGCGGGCACATTGGAAAACAGCGGAAAACGTCGGAAAACATCGGAAAACGATGTTGGGAAAACAGCGGAAAACATCAGAAAACAGCGGAAAACATCAGAAAACACCGTTCTCCGCATGCGTGTCCGAATTACGAACAAAACCGACTTAAGAACAAACAGGCAGTCCCTAACCTGTTCGTAACTCGGGGACTGCCTGTATATAGCTCTGACATATACCACAATGCTGTACAGGGAACACTCAGTCTCTGAACCATAGGAGCTTACACTCCAATGTCCCCCCCCCACAGTCACACACTATTATTATTATACATGTACAGTATATAGCTCTGACATGTACCACAATGCTGTACAGAGAACACTGAGACCATCACATCAGTCTCTGAACCTGAGGAACTTACACTCTGATGTCCCCTCACAGTCACACACGATTATTATACATTTATATAGCTCTGACATATACCGCAGTGCTGTACAAGAAAACTGTGGGCCAGTCAGATCAGTGTCTGCACCACAGGAGCTTACATACTAATGTTCTTATCCCATTCCTTTCCCACTTTTATGCAGAGTGGTCATATGAAGCCTTTCAAACTCACTGGGATTTTGATTTTGAGACACTTTTTCTATTTAGCTTGGTAGTCCGTTACTTCGCGTGGAATGCGCAGTGTCAGGCATGGGCGTAGCATAAGGGGTTGCAGGGGTCACAATTGCAACCCCGCCCCTAGCTCCAGGGGGCCCCTGCAGCCTCCCTGTCATATTATCATATCTTCCACAAAATCCAGCTCCGATCTGCCCTAGGGCCCCACAGCCATGCTCCAGCACTGGGCTTCTACTTTGCCTTCCACAGCCCACGCCCCTCTGTTCCCATTGGCTGGGGAGAAGCTGTGAGCCATTTCCTGAATGGAGAGGAGCACGAGGTGAGAACAGCCCAGGGTGGGGAAGTGTCTGTACTGTTTGCTGGCAGCATGGAATGGTAACTGTGCTCAGTACGGCAAGAGGAGATTGCCGTCCTGTAGCCCTGATGGGACCGATGTCACTGGTGAGGTAAGACACTGCTCAGTGTCTCCTAGTCACCAGCTGGGATTCTCTGTACCCCCCCCCCCCCACCCAGGCATGTCCACTTACCCCACTTCCCTGACAACTGGGGAAAATACACGCACCTCCGGGAGGTGACCTTCCCCCAACACCTGCCAACACTGACAGAGAAACCTTCAGAAATTAATAAAACAAATCCCTTAACACCTCCTCGGGGGGCCCCTGAAGGTCTGCAGGCTCCAGATTTTGTGTCACATGGCTTTGCCCTCCCAGATCTAAGTTGCCCCCCCCCCAAAGCCCCCTGACCACCCCCTCTGCCCTGCATGCTATGCCCAGCTGCTGAGCTCCTTTCCCATTACAGCCCTCTATACTGCTCCTCCTCCGCAGGGCTGATATCACATTCCTTTACAACACAGCCAGTCAGCCAAGCCATGATCTGCACAGGGTGTATCTGCCTACTGCAACTACACTGCCGTTCTGACCAGAGAATTTCACAGGTCAGAAGGGCAACATAAAAGCCAGATACACCCTGTATCTGCACGCACGTTGGAAGTAGTAGGGGGGCCAAGGTCAACTTTTGCATCGGGGGCCCACAAGCTTCAAGCTACGCCTCTGGTGTTAGGTTTCCATTTGGAAAAAAGTCCTTCCTGTCGAGGTGGTGGTGCACAACATTCTGGGTGAGGTTGGGAAGATTTGGGTCTTCAGAAGGACAGATGGCCGCCGGGGGCCTGGAAAAAGTCGCAGAGGAATGTCAGGTCGCCGTAGCTGCTGTTTGTCAGTCTCTGGGTGTGCGACTTTCTTTCTGTCCTTTCACGTCCCCTAGATTTTTATATAAGATTGTATTTTTTGAAAAAAAGGCTGCATGCATGGGTTAAATGTGTGATGGTTTCTTAGCCTGAGGGGGTGTTTAGGTGGAGGTTATGGCTTTGTTTAGGTTGGTATATTTATTTTTCTTTATGTTTTTGCTATGCTGATGTAAGCTTTTTTTGTTTATATATTTTTATTTATTTTGTATATATGTAAATGTGTTTTTATTATGTTTGTAAGATTTTTAATAAACAAAAATGTACACGCTAATGTCCTTATCCCATTCCTTTCCCGCTTTTATGCCGAGTGGTCATATGGAGCCTTTCAAACTCACTGGGATTTTGATTTTGAGACACTTTTTCTAGTTAGCTTAGTAGTGCGTTACTTCGTGTGGAATGCACGGTGTTAGGTTTCCATTTGATAAAAAGTCCTTCCTGTCGAGGTGGTGGTGCACAACATTCTGGGTGAGGTTGGGAAGATTTGGGGTCTTCAGAAGGACAGGTGGCGGCCGGGTGCCTGGACAAAGGCGTGGAGGAATATCAAGTGCCGTTGCTGGTGTGTGTTGGGTGTCTCTGGGAGTACGGCTTTTCTTTCTGTCCTTTCACGTCCCCTAGATTTTTATAAGATCACGTTTTTAAAAAAAAAAGGCTGCCTGCGTGGTATAAATGTGTAATTGTTTATTAGCCTGAGGGGGTGTTTAGGTTGAGGTAGGGTTGTGTTTTGCATAATTTAGTGGTTTACGGATAAAAAAATGATGTTTCTTTGTATATACAGTTGTTCTATTTATGTTATTTTCAGGAAAAATACATTTTCTTTTCTGCTATTTGCTGATGTAAGCATGTTTGTTTATTTATGTATTAATACGTTTTTATTTTTTGTATATATATATATATATATATATATATATATGTAAATATGTTTTTATTATGTTGTATGTTTGTAGGATTTTTTATGAACAAAAATGTACACTCTAATCCCCCCACAGTCACGCACTATTATTATTATAATACATTTATATAGCTCTAACATATACTAGAGTGCTGTACAAATCAAACCCAGCCAGTCACATCAGTTTCTGAACCACAGGAGCTTACACTCTAATGTCCCCCCACAGTCACACGCTATTATTATTTTACCTTTAAATTAGGGGTTGCACCGATACTCAGTGCCGATACTAGGCAGTTTTCGTGAGTATCGGTACTCGCGAAAAATGTATATGTTTAAAGTGTGACAGCGCTGAAAGCTGAAAATTGGCTTGGGCAGGAAGGGGGTGAAAGTGCCCAGTGGGCAAGTAGTTAAGTGGCGGGGGATGAATATTGACACGCTGTGCAACATATATGAAGGATCTTCATGTATCATTTCCTTGACATTTTCTGAATGCATATTGATTGGTGTTTGTAGTTTCACAGAACCTGATGAAGTGCGGTTGGAGACCCACGAAGCGTGGCGCCATTTATCGTATCACTCCCCTCTGACCAGACCCTATATCACATCAAGAAGTCAAATCATATTAAGTGGAGGGGAATGAATAGCAATACGTTGCGCAACATATGTGAATATAATTTCCACTATATTCGCTGAATGCATATTGATTGTCATTTACTCTTTCGCTGAACCTGATGAAGTGTAGTTGAAGACTCATGAAATTCGTCACAATTTATCCGATAACTCCCCCTGACCAGTCCTTATTTTACATCAAGGAGTCATGTTAAGTGGAGGGGGATGAATAATGATATGCTGCGCAACATATTATGTTAAGGATCTTCAATCAATGGCGTCACTAGGGGGGCCAGAGGGGGCCCTGACCCCCCCTCCAACATTATGCTGTGCCCTCCCAATTAAAAAAATAATAATTTTAGTTTTTTTTTGTTTGCATTCGTAGCGGATGCGTCGCATCTTACTCGGGCCGCCGCTGGAGTAACACAGTCTCTATTGAGAGGGAGAGCGTCTCCAGTCAGCTCCTGCGGGTGATTCCTCCTCCCTCCCTCTGCTCGCTGACACTGCATAATGATGCTCACACAACCACGCCCGCCCGATCTGCTCCTTCCCCTGCATCCTCATTGGCAGGGAAAAGAGCGAGTTGCAGGAAGGACTCCACCAGGACTCTGTTACTAAAAAAACAGACTGATTTCTCCCGTCATTAGGACAGGAGAACCAGCCTGTAAATTCCAAGAGATGCTAGACCAGCGCTGTCAATAGCAGGGGAAGGACAGCAAGAGGAGGCTGGGGAACCCCACAGTGGCAGAACACCAAAGCTCGGTGGCAAGACAACATTTGCAACCCTGATAGTTCTCCCACTCCAAGAGATGCTAGACCAGCGCTGTCAATAGCAGGGGCAAGACAGCAAGAGGAGGCTGGGGAACCCCACAGTGGCAGAACACCAAGGCCCGGTGGCAAGACAACATTTGCAACCCTGATAGTTCTCCCACTGCTTTGGACCCTTATATTTTCTGGTGACATATATCTCTTGTTTTCTGCCATACAGTAGGAACGGAGCTCACTGCAGAACATGTGAAAGGGCCCATTGTGGGATTGTAGTAAAGGGCCCCAGGATATATATAATTGCATTTTATAGTTGCCCCCCTACTTTTGTCCCTGTACCCCCATGTGCCCCCCCTAAATGTGAAAGCTGGAGATGCCACTGATCTTCATGTATCATTTCCATGGTATTCGCTGAATGCATATTGATTGTTAGTTATAGTTTCACATAACCTGATGAAGTGCGGATGAAGACCCACGAAACGCGTTGTGGTTTATCATATCAATCACCCGACCAAACCCTATTTTACATCAAGGAGTCAAGTCCTATTAAGTGTGGGGGGGGGGGGGGGTGAATAATGATGATTTGTGCAACATATGTGAAGGATCTTCATGTATTATTTCCAGGATATTGAAAACTTGCCACAGGTTTTTATTATTTTGTAATAAATGGAATAATTCTAACAGTAGGCTATAAACATTGCATTACTAGGCGCTTTTAAAGTCACATATTTATTTTCGGAAATCTTTTCTAGATGGCCATTCACCAATGAAATATTTTGCCTGCCTGCCTGCTCCTCGAAATTAAATAATAATAAAAAAAAAACGAAAGTACATAAATATTAACGAACAAATAAGAAATAAATTACGGCCAGAGCGCAAACATAAATCTGAGCGATGAATTATACCGCTAGCAAAATGTTTGGACAAGTTTTCTAATAAAATTTAATTGGTTAATTGGGGGGGTGATGTAACGACTTTTTAAGGAAAAGCTTTCTTGGAAGCGAAAAAAAATTTTGCCGGTGTAATTTGTGACTTTTCAATTCTCTGGTGGAGTTATTGACTGGAGCAGAGAGGCTGAAAAGTATCGGAAACTTTCATAAGTAGTAATCATAAAAAAATAATAATAGTAACGGAGACAGCAATATTAGTAACAAAGACAAAGGGGGACAAAAGGTCACCGGGGCGGATTAATATTTCAGAGACATATTAAAACCTTCTATTTATTGTGTTGGGGGTTTGGTGAACATTTATTGGAAGTGCTCGGCAGAAATTGATATTTTGTTCTTTACAATCGTTGCTGGACAGTCGAATAGGTATGAGTCACATACTCCATAGTCTCAGGCTGCCAGCTGACCCCGGTGTCGTCCCGGGGTATGCTGTCATTACGTGAAAAACTTCCAATGACCTTACCATGAGCCTGGATTCACGCTTGTAATTCTGGAATTTTTTAATTTTTTTGCATCTTTTTGCATGTTTTTTTTTTTTTATTTTTAGCCATTTTCAAGCTTGGGTGTCTTTGTTTTAGTCAACGGCCAATGAGTTACTCTGAGAACAGGATAGGCGCAACATTTTTCAGGTGCTCCCATTGCTCCCATTGTTTTTTTTATTATTATTATTATTATTTTTTTTAAACCATTTTATTTATTTCTTTATTTTACAATTTTATTTGGGGGGCTTTGCGGAAATAACAGGGGTGTAAACAGACTCCTGATGTCTCACGTTTGAGACAGGGAAGGGGACTGAGGACAGATTCATCGGTCCCTTTCTCTGCAGCCACGAGGAAGCTCCGCAGCCACTGTCCCCATAAATTACTGCCACAAAAAAAAAAAACATTAATTGCAGCTCACTGTGCCCATCAAATGCAGCCAATTGCAGCCACTGTGCTCCGGAAAACAACAGAAAAAAAAAAAACATTAATTGCAGCCTCACTGAGCACACTGAGCACAGTGGGAGCGACCGTCAAATGCAGCCACTGTGCCCATCAATTGCAGTCACTGTGCCAAAAAAAGCAGCAGAAAAAAAAAAAACATTAATTGCAGCCTCACTGTGCCCATCAAATGCAGCCCACTGTGCCCATCAATTGCAGTCACTGTGCCCATCAAATGCAGCCACTGTGCCATCAATTGCAGCCACTGTGCCCATCAAATGCAGCCACTGGGCCATCAATTGCAGCCACTGTGCCCATCAAATGCAGCCACTGTGCCATCAATTGCAGCCACTGTGCCCATCAAATGCAGCCACTGGGCCATCAATTGCAGCCACTGTGCCCATCAAATGCAGCCACTGGGCCATCAATTGCAGCCATTGTGCCCATCAAATGCAGCCACTATCCCCATAAATTGCAGCCACTGTGCCCATCAAATGCAACCACTGTGCCCATCAAATGCAGCCACTGTGCCATCATTTGCAGCCACTGTGACTCCCCAGTGGCCTTTAACCAGCACCCTAGTTTTTCATTTATATGGAATAAAGATTTTGATTATATTTCAACAATTGGGATCTGAGTTATATGTTTAGAGAGGTATAAGTGGTATGTTTCATGCAATAGTCATAATTGACAATTTAGTGAGTATTGTGATAGGTAGAGCCCACCAGCGGTGCAGGGGCGCTGCCCCCCTAGTCCATGCGCCCAGCCCCTAATTTAAATGGAGGGCGCCAGACGCATGTATTGTAATGGGTGTTTTATTTTTTATTTTTTTAGAAGCACATGATTAGAGCCAGAGTACTGCGCCCGAGCCCACCCATTTGTGTGACAATAGCGAATTAATATTCGCTATTGTCTTCCTGATTCTCTTCCCGGCCAATCCCGGGAAAGCGGGACTTGGGATTGGCCAATCTTGGGAAAGCGGCTCAGAAAGTGGGTCCTGAGACCCCATTGGCCGAGAGGAGAAGTGATCAATGAGGAGGAGGAGGCGCAGGGGAAGTTGTGCTGCTGTGAAGCCGAGGAAGGAGGAGACGCAGAGGTCCGCTGCCCGAAGAAAGGCCGTGATCTAGATGTGTATTGGCTTTCTTTTGCATTACATTATTCATTGTCCATTGTTTGAACCAATGTAACTATTGCGATATGTGGTGATTAGCTCAATGTGGTAGATGCATTTTTAGTGGAACATGACGAAATTCAGTTTAAAGTCATGGCTCCTTTGTTAGCAGCACCACTGCTCTCTTTGGTCTCCCAGATCATTGATTCTGCAGGCTCACACAGTCTATTATAACAGCACTTTACTGTATGGGCCCACTCCTGGCCCCCAAATAGGGTTCCCTCAACCCCCTGGGTTCTCACACACTTCTTGGGAACTCATACTTCCTCCAGGCCCCCTTGTGGACTAGTCACCTCACCTTTCCCAGTCTCTGCGGACCCACGTAGCTGCCCTGATGTTTCCAGTCCTATGGGCAAGAAGTCCCCCCAACATGGGGTCTTATCTCCCAAGAAGTCACCCTTCCTGGCTTGAGCACACCATTATCTTCACACAAAAATGCTGTGTCTCTCACTGGCAGCACCTACAACAGTCTTGAGTTACCCTCAGACCTGGCTCATAACATCCCTACGTACTCACACAGGCTGGTTCTAGCAAAGCCAGGCCACAGGATTAAAGGTTCTGTTCCACACAAGACACTTTGGAACCTTCCGACTCTAGGCCCCCCGATCTGGGATTACAATCCCTGAGAAAACTTACAACACAGATTTCTCCGCTCACAATAAACACTGGAATTTCTGAAACTGTAAATGTGAGAATCCTGTGTCATCCCTGTAGGTGGGGTTCAGCGTGGTGCGGCAGCAAAATCACACACAGTCCAAGTCTAAAGTAAACAACTTGCATTAAAGTAATGCACAGACAGTTCACAATAAACCCAGTGGGAAGACAGCCCAACTGGGAACACTGAAAGGTGCCAGCAGCAGGATTCTGACAGCGCTTGTTAGGAGGGGCAGAGTGTGGCCTGGCCATCTCATGCCCAAGCGGGAAGATGTCCAGTGAAGACGTGAACCCTACTCTTTCCGTCCTTGTATAAAACCTTTCCGTGCCGCTAGTTCTGTCCCTGACAGATAGGGTACCTGTCCCTATGCTACCCACTCTCAAATACATGCCAAGTCTGGGAGTTAGGGCTTTAAATAGGCTCTGCCTGACCCAAGATGGCTGCTAGAGTCTAATGGGGGGACAACCATATGCCTCCTGACTTCCTCTCCAGCTTCAATCCCGCTGCGGACAAGCACCATGTGCCGAGGAGAAAATAGACTGCACCTGCCTATGTCAGAGGACACCACAGCCCTGCCACATGAGCAGGTAAGTCTAGGACCACCCGCGGGGAGGGGGGTTGTGTTTGTAGTGATATAATATATCGTGCGTAGATGGTTTGTAGTTGTTAATAAGTATTGTCCCGCAGCAAACCCAATTCTCCAGAGAGAGATTTTATTGGCTTCCAAAACAGAACATTCTTGCAGATGATAAAAATCCAACAGAGTACATGACAACGAATATTTCTCCTAGACCTATGCCTTCATAATCACACACCCTTCTCTGAGATAGTTTTTAGACTGAATCCAAGGTTATATTCAGCTGCAGTCAAAGGCTGCCCTAATTTGCATTCTTGCATATCAACATCAACAAGTCCCCTTTGATATGTGTGACTACTGATTACCCTTTTGAGGTGTAGAATAGACTTGAATCCCCAATCTATATTCTTGCATATTAACATCAACATAGCCCATTCATTCATTATCTGTTCCCCTTTGATATGTGGAGTAATTCTTGTTTGGCCACTTCTCCTTTGATATGTGTAATTAGGTTAACAGATAACAATGTCAACTGATATTTGGCCTGGTCAATCCTATACTGTGTGTGTAATACAGTACATATATATAATAATAATATAAAATCCCACATAAATCGGCCAACACATTACAACAGTGTTTCAGTGCCGTGCTGGGGGGGGGGCTGGTGTTGTTTGTTTGACGCCCCCCAAAAGCCGCCACTGGTCACCACTCTCGGCTCAGAGCCGAGTGGAAAACTGAGTGATCAGCTCTGTTTGATCGCTAAGTTTTCACTGTAGAGCTGGAGGGGACAGATGTAGCATTGGATCAATGCCAAATCCACCTATTGTTTTTTTTTTTAAGTCCAAACTTCTCTTTTAATATGATAAATATACCCGGCATCCTTTGAATGTTATATATTACTTAAAAATGAAAGATATTTATGGATAGTACATAGAGGGAGGCCCTAGAACTGGTCCTGAATCTGCTGACGACTGGCCATATTATACATCCCCTGTGGGTTGAGCAAATAATTCTCTCATTTGCGTATATATTTATGACAGCTAACGTGCTGGAAGGACATGAGAAGCATCAGAGGTTATAAATGCAAATATTACTGTAAGTGTATAAATCATGAATCTTTGGCTTGGCGGGAAGGGCGTGGGATTTTTGTTCTATGCACGATGGAAATTTGGCCTCGGTTGTGGCTTTTAAAATTTTAATTGCCCAATTTATATTCGAGTGAGGTCTGCAAAATATAAACATATTTATTTCACTTCGACTTCTGCTTTGTGTCTGTTAGAACTTGGGAGTTTTCCCTAATATTTCTAATGCTATTCTATTATTTTCATTTAAAGAGGATCTCCGGGAAAGAAGTTATCTCCTTCCCCTTCCACCCCTGTTTATCAGACACCTGCTCATTGATCTCCATGGGAGGGCTGTGCAATATGTCAGCCCTTATCTGAAACCATATGCGTTGAGATGGATTCATTATAAAAGTAACCAAAGAGCTTCATTTCATTTTATTTTTTTTTATTTTTCTACTTTCAGGTTTTTTTTTGCGAAAAATAAAAAGTAAAATAATGAGGATCATACAGAAAAGGATAGCAGGAGGATAGGTCATAGGAGCTTATGTAACCCTCACAATCCAGAGCAGCACACATGCTTAAAAATTTTTTTTAGGCCTGGGGATTAGCTAAACCCCCCAAATTTTTTTTTTTAAAGCAGAGACCCTGAAGACTAAAATGGTGGTAGTTCAAAAGTTTTTATGCAACACAATATTATTTAATATATTTAGTATATCATTTTAGGGTACGCAAACACAACATACAGTGTTATCCAGTATTGCGCTATACATGTCCTATATGGTCGTGCACTACACTATCTCAGGTAACATTGACTATTTTTAATTCTAATGCCCCATACATGCGGTCGGATTTTCCGACGGAAAATGTCCTATCGGACAATGTTGTCGGAAATTCCGACCGTGTGTACGCTCCATCGGACTTTTTCCGTCGGATTTTCCGACGGATAAAGTCTTATCTCCTGCTCTCAGATTTTCCGACAACAAAGTCCTATCGGACTTTTTCCGATCGTGTGTAGCGAATTCCAACGGACAAATTGCCATGCATGCTCAGATCACATTACAAGACCAAAGCTATTGGCTACTAGCCTCTACATAGTCCCGTCGTACGCAACGAACGTCACCACGTTCAGGATGATCAGATTTTCTGACAACTTTGTCCGACCGTGTGTATGCAACACCAGTGTCGGACAAAATCCGTCGAAAAAAAAATCTGACGGATTTTGTGGTCGGAATTTCCGACCGTGTGTACGGGGCATAATGCTGCTAGCCTTAGAAAATAGATGGGAAAGTATATCATATTTCCGTAGTTATCGACGTATAACACGCACCCCAAGTTTAGTTGGGAATTTTAACCACTTGCCTACCAGGCACTTAAACCCCCCTCCCATCCAGACCAATTTTCAGCTTTCGGTGCTCTCACGCTTTGACTGACAATTACTCAGTCATGCAACACTGTACCCAAATGAATTTTTTGTCCTTTTTTTCCCACAGATAGAGCTTTCTTTTGGTGATATTTGATCACCTATGGGTTTTTTATTTTTTTGCGCTATAATTGAAAAAAGACCGAAAATTTTGAAAAAAAAAACGCATTTTCTTTGTTTCTGTGATACAATTTAGGAAATTTATTAATTTTTCTTCATAAATTTTGGCCACAATTTATACTGCCACATATCTTTGGTAAAAATAACCCAAATTAGTGGAAATTATTTGGTCTTTGTGAAAGTTACAGACTCTACAAGCTGTGGTGCGAATTATACAAAATTGATCTGATGTACTGGTGGCCAATCTCATTTCTTGTGACCCGAACAAGCCAGGAAAGTACAAATACCCCCCAAATGACCCCTTTTTTGAAAGTTGACATTCCAAGGTATTTGGTAAGAGGCATGGTGAGCTTTTTTATGTTGTCATTTTTTCCCACAATTCTTTGCAAAATGAATTATTTTTTTATTTTTTATTTTTTTTCTACAAAATTGTCATTGTAATAGGTTATTTCTCTCACTTGGCATGTGTATACCACAAATTACACCCCAAAATAAATTCTGCTACTCCTCCTGAGTATTACGATACCACATATGTGGGACTTTTACACAGCCTGGCCACTTAGAGAGGCCCAACATGCAGGGAGCGCCATCACGTGTTCTAGGAGCATAAATTACACATCTAACTTGTTGACTACCTATTACACTTCTGAAGGCCCTGGAGCACCAGGACAATGACACGTGACACTGACGTGGCACTGATGACACGTGACACTGACGTGGCACTGATGACAGATGGTACTAATACGGGGCACTGATGACACGTGACACTGATGACAGATGGCACTAATATGTGGCACTGATGAGAGATGGCACTCATACATGGCACTGATATCACGTGGCACTAATATGTGGCACTGATGAGAGATGGCACTAATACGTGGCACTGATGACAGACGGCACTAATACGTGGCACTGATGACACATGACACTGATGACAGATGGCACTGATACGTGGCATTGATGACAGGTGACACTGATAACAGATGGCACGTGACACTGACAGGTGGCACTGATGACAGATGGCACTAATACGTGACACTGATGACAGATGGCACTATGTGACACTGATGACAGATGGCACTAATGACAGGTGGCACTGATGACAGGTGGCACTGACTACAGATGGCACTGACTACAGATGGCACTGGCAGATGGCACTGGGGATGGTACTGGCAGATAGCACTGGGGATGGCACTGGCAGATGGCACTGGGGATGGTACTGGCAGATGGCACTGGGGATGGCACTGGGGATGGTACTGGCAGATGGCACTGGCAGATGGCACTGGGGATGGTACTGGCAGATGGCACTGGCAGATGGCACTGGGGATGGCACTGGCAGATGGCAATGGCGATGTCACTGGGCACAGATTGCAGTGGTGGCAGTGGGCACAGATGGCATTTCATTTTTATTTTTTTTAAAACTTACGGCGCTGCAGCCGTTCACCTCCCCCTCCTCACACGCTGTCTCTGTGTGAGGAGGAGGAGGAGCGGCGCTGAGAGATGATCTCATATGTTTACATATGAGATCATCTCTCATTGGCCAGGGCGATCGCGCTGTAAACGGCCGCTGTTATTGGCCGTTTACAGCGATCTGTGATTGGCCGTGTCCGAGGGACACGGCCAACACAGAATTTCCCTGCTGCGCGCTCGTGAGCGCGCACAGGGAACGAGGAAAGGGGAGGCCGTCATATGACGGCCTCCCGGGATTTCACATCCGCGCTGTGGCCCTCATTCGGCTATGGCCGGATGTGAAGTGGTTAAGGAAAAAAAAGTACATTTGAATGCAGCCTTCTCAGTGTCCATCTGCAGCCTTGTCAGTGTAATTTGCAGCCTTGTCAGTCATTTGCAGCCTTGTCAGTCATTTGCAGCCTTGTCAGTCATTTGTAGCCTTGCCAGTCATTTGCAGCCTTGTCAGTCATTTGTAGCCTTGCCAGTCATTTGCAGCCTTGTCCGTCATTTTCAGCCTTGCCAGTCATTTGCAGCCTTGTCAGTCATTTGCAGCCTTGCCAGTCATTTGCAGCCTTGTCCGTCATTTGCAGACTTGCCAGTCATTTGCAGCCTTGCCAGTCATTTGCAGCCTTGTCCGTCATTTGCAGCCTTGCCAGTCATTTGCAGCCTTGTCAGTCATTTGCAGCTTTGCCTGTGTCAGTGTCAGCTTGCCGTTTAAAGATGGCGCCGCCGAGATACAGAGCGGATGTCCTGTGTATCTCGGCGGCGCTTGGTAGCTCTCAGCCATTCTCGGAGTCTTTCGGCTATTTTCGGTGACTTTCGGCCACGCCCCGGACGTTCTTGGCAGCTTTTGGCTTTCCGAAAGCCGTTGAGAGTAGCCGAAAATAGCCGAGAACAGCCGAAAGCAGCGAAAGCTACTGAGATCGTCCGAAACCGCCGAGAAGCTTGGCGGGGGATCAGCGTATAACACGCACCCACGATTTCCCCCTGATTTTAAGGGGGAAAAAGTGCGTGTTATACGCCGATAAATACGGTACTTGTTTTTATTTTTTTTTACATTTCTTCAGTTGCTTTCTGGTTTCCATGCCTAGACAAATGATGTCACACCCCAGAAGTCTTTAGGAGGGGAGGAGAAGCTTTCTCAGCTAAGCACACCCTCCTGCCTGCTTGCCTGAGTTAAGGGTAGAGGTGATCAGCCTGTGGCACTGCTCAGGTATTATGGAAGCCCAGGATGCTTTGATAGCGACCTTCAGCTCATCTGCATTGTTGGGTCTGGTGTCTCTCATTGTTAGGAGCATACCTGTAACGAGTGGAGACCAATTCCCGACAACGTCAGACAAGCTCAGTTTTCAGGTCTGCGAGAGATAGGAAAGTCTGAATAGCTAGACCTATGATCAGTGTTGGGGTCAGAAGCCAAGGTCGATGCAGGAGGAGAGTTTCGTAATCGAGGTCACAAGCCAAGGCCGATGCAGGAGGAGAGTTTCGTAGTGGGGGTCACAAGCCAAAGTCATTTCCAAACAGCAATAGAAGTAGCTCAAGTAGCCAGCTAGGATAGCATGATTAGGGAGAAAACCCCAAACCCATACTTCTCCTTTAATCCATCATCCGAAAATGGAAAGAGTATGGCACAACTGCAATCCAACCAAGACATGGCCGTCCACCTAAACTGACCGGCCGGGCAAGGAGAGCATTCATCAGAGAAGAGCCAAGAGGCCCATGGTAACTGTGGAGGAGCTGCAGAGATCCACAGCTCAGGTGGGAGAATCTTTCCACAGGACAACTATTAGTCGTGTTCTCCACAAATCTGTCCTTTATGGAAGAGTGACAAGAAGAAAGTCATTGGTGAAAGAAAGCCATGAGAAGTCCTGTTTGCAGTTTGCGAGAAGCCATGTGGGGGACACAGCAAACATGTGGAAGAAGGTGATCAGGTGATCAGGCCTAAAAGCAAAACGCTATGTGTGATGGAAAACTAACACTGTACATCACCCTGAACACACCATCCCTACTGTGAAACATGGTGGTGACTGCATCATGTTGTGGGGATTGTTTGCTTCAGCAGGGGCAGGGAAGCTGGTCAGAATTGATGGGAAGATTAATGGATCCAAATACAGGGCAAACTTAAAAGAAAACCTGTTAGCCCCCGTACACACGGTCGGAAATTCCAACCACAAATTCCGTCTGATTTTTTCAGACGGATTTTGTCCGAAACTGGTGTCGCATACACACGGTCGGACAAAGTTGTCGGAAAATCCGATCGTTCGGAACGTGGTGACGTTCGTTGCGTATGACGGAACTACGTAGAGGCTAGTAGCCAATAGCTTTGGTCTCGTAATTTGATCTGAGCATGCGTGGCACTTTGTCCGTCGGAATTCTCTACACACGATCGGAAAAAGTCCGATCGGATTTTGTTGTCGGAAAATTTGAGAGCAGGATTCCGACGGAAAAAGTCAGATGGAGCCAACACACGGGCGGATTTTCCGACAACATGGTCCGATCGGACATTTTCCATCAGAATTTCCGACCGTGTGTACGGGGGCTTAGAGTCTGCAAAAGACTATAGACTGGCGAGGAGGTTCACCTTCCAGCAGGACAATGACCCTAAACATACAGCCAGAGCTACAATGGAATGGTTTACATCAAAGCATATTCATGTGTTAGAATGGCCCAGCCAAAGTCCAGACCTAAATCCAAGGTGTCTTTATTAAACCTTTCCAACTATGTAACTATGTAGTGAAAAAGTTTATTTCACTTTCTGGTTAGAGGAAATTAAGCCTTCAAAATGTAATGCAAATCTACCAAAAAATTTAAATTACAAAAAGTCACAACTCCCATGTTCATGGGAGAAAATACATTTACTTTAGCAATTACCGGACAACTCAAAAACATTTTATTGGAGTGGTAAGGTCTGATTTTGTTTGTCTTTAACACTACCCCACCAAAAGAATCTTAAACTTTCTAATATAGTGTGAACCATTGACTACGAACCAACCCTTTTCCATGAGAAGCGCTGGTCGTCAAGCAAAGAAACGCAGATAATGATGGGGTACTTCGACAAAATGCGTTGAAGCCAATGGAGAATCATGAAAATTCATCAAAATGTCCCAATTTTTAGCCAACAATTCCAAAGTTACTTGTCTCTCACCCCTGCCTTTGTTTTTGGTTTTTTAATGTTTTGGTCATTTTTATGCAGAATGAAGTCTCAACACCCATATTCATAGGAAAAAATACGAGACAATTTAATTCCTGGATGCTATCCCCCAAAGATTTCTAAACTCTCTGACATACTGTGAACCATTGACTACGAACCGACCTTTTCCATGGGAAGCGCTGGTCATGGGCAAATGAGGAAAACGCAGATAACGATGGTGTACTTCTCAGATGACTTCAATACATTTTGCTGAATCATGAAAATTCATTAAAATCTCCCAATTTTCACCTAAATTCCTTTGAAGCCAACACTCCTAATTCTGCTCATCACTATCCCCTACGGTGCTTTTTATAAACGTGCTGGTCCTTTTTATGCTAAATTAAGCCATTGAAATATACAAATCCACCAAAAAATAAATAGAAATACAAAAAGTCACAACAACCATGTTCAAAGGAGAAAATACAATTACCAGATGACTCAAAAAATCTTTTTTTTACGAGTGGCCAGACCTGAGTTTGTTTGCCTTCTATCTTCCAAAGATTCTTAAACTTTTTCACATAGTGTGAGTCAGTGACTACAAACCAACCTTTTCAATGCAAACGATGGTCAGTGGCAAATGAGGAAAACGCAGATGACGATGATATACTTCTCCATTGACTTCAATGCATTTTGCCGAATCATGAAAATTCATCAAAATGTCCCAATTTTCACCTAAATTTTTTTAAAGCCCACACTCCCAATTTTGCATGTCACTTGCCCATTGCCTGTTTTTTTTAATAAATTTGCCTGTCAGTTTTATGAGTAATTAAGCCGTTGAAATATACAAATCGACCAAAAAAACAACAAAAAGTCACAACACCCATGTTCACAGGAGAAAATACGAGGTGGGACAATTTATTTCCTGGAATGGAATGTACAAAAATATTTTATATGCGTGGCCAGGTCTGATTTTGTTTGCCTCTAATGCTTTCCCCTTAAAGATTCCTAAACTTTTTTACATAGTGTGAGCCATTTACTACAAACCTTTTCCATGGGAAGCACTGGCCATCGGCAAACGAGGAAAACACTGATAGTCTAGTTATTCTTTGACTTTAATGCATTTTACCGAATCATGAAAATTTACCAAAATGTCCCAATTTTCACCTTTACTTCTTTGAAGCCAACACTCCCAATTTTGCTAGTCACTCACCCCTACCCTGGATTTTTTACATGTCCTTATAATTTTTATGCAGAATGAAACTTTTGAAATATTAAAATCTACCACCAAAAAAATAGTGTACCTCTTCCTTGAGTTTAATGCATTTTGCCAAATCATCAAAATTTACCAAAATTTACCAATTTTTGCCTAAATTTCTTTGAAGCCAACACTCCCAAATTTATATTTGTTTTAAGCCAACACTCCCAATTTTGCTCGTCACTCATCCCTATCCTGTTTTTTTTTAAATGTGCTTGTCATTTTTATGTGAAAATACATTTACTTTGGCAATTAGAAGACAGCTCAAGAAAATTCAAATGAGTGGCCAGGTCTGATTTTGTTTGCCTTTAACACTACATCTCCCATGACTTTAATGCATTTTGCAAATCATCAAAATTTACCAAAATGTCCCAGTCTTCACCTAAAAGCGATGGCCATCAGCAAATGAGGAAAACACTGATGGTTTACTTCTTCTTTGAATTCATGCATTTTACCGTATCATAAAAATTCACCAAAATGTCCCAATTTTTGCTTTTATTTCTTTGAAGCCAACACTCCCAAATTTATATTTGTTTTAAGCCAACACTCCCAATTTTGCTCGTCACTCATCCCTATCCTGTTTTTTTTTAAATGTGCTTGTAATTTTTATGTGGAATAAAGCTTTTCATATATTAAAATATACCACTACAAAAAAATAAAAAAATACACACAATGTACTTCTCTGGTGACTTCAATGCATTCAGCCAAATTATGAAAATTTACCAAAATGCCCCAATTTTTGCCTAAATTTAGTTGAAGCCAACACTCCCAATTTTGCGTGTTACTTACCACTACCCTGGTTTCTATAAATATGCTTGTAACTTTTATGTGGAATGAAACTTTTTAAATATTAAAATATACCACAAAAAAAGTACACATAACGTGCTTCCCTGTTGAGGTCAACATTTTACCAAATTATGAAAATTCACCAAAATGTCCCAATTTTCACCTAAATTTCTCTGTAGCCAACACTCCCAATTTTGCTTGTTACTCACCCCTACCCTGGTTTTTCTAAATGTGCTGGTCATTTTTATGCAGAATGAAGCTTTTGAATTATCAAAACCTATCACAAAAAAAAAAATACTCATAATGTACTTCTCTGTTGACTTCAATGCATTTTACCAAATCATCTAAATGTGCCAAAATTTACCAATTTTGGCCTAAATTTATTTGAAGCCAACACTCCCAATTTTGCTTGTTACTCACCCCTACCCTGGGTTTTTATAAAAGTGCTTGTTACTTTTATTCGGAATGAAGCTTTTTGAAATTTTAAAATATACCACCCAAAAAAAAATAATAAAATACACCTACAAAAACTTACGACACTCATATTCATCGGAGAATATAAATTTACTTTGGCAATTAGCAGACAGCTCAAGAAAATTCAAATGAGTGGCCAGGTCTGATTTTGTTTGCCTTTAACGCTATCCCCCAAAGATTCTTAAACTTTCTGACATAGTGTGAGCCATTGACTACAAACCGACCTTTTCCATGAGAAGCGCTGGTCATCGGCAAACGAGGAAACGCAGATGATGATGGTGTAGTTATAAAGTAGCATACGGCTGTGTTCGTTGGCACGAGGACCCTGTGATGTCAGAATGATATCACTCTGGCTCGACTCAACTTTTCCAGGTCCTCTCTGTCTCTCTCTCTGACAAAAAAAACTATTTATGTTTATTTTGCACTCGTGCCTGTTTAAAGAAAAAAAAAAAGGTCACCGGCCGACTTCTGAGCACCTTATTATGCCGACGTTTACTGAGGAGGCTTGTAGCGCTTAACCCGCAGAGGCAGGCCACCCAGAGCTGTGCCCGGGATGACTGAGTTAAAACAGCACAGCTACCAAATGTTCCACTTCTTCAGCCCTATTAGGAAGAGTGACAAGGGAGGACGCCCCGAGTGCTCTGGGAAATGTAGCCGCAGATGAAAACAGGGCGGGAAAAGAATAATGTACTTGTGTAACATAGTAACAACCTCAAACAAGTCTACTGTATTTTTCTACGCCTATGCCAGCCGGGGGAACTCTATTGACCTCTGCCGTTAGATCCAGCTAAGGGAAGGTCGTCAAATTGGATCAAGCAACCGGTGAGATCTGCCTGCCATAATTCCCAGCCCTGCTCCTGTCCACATGGGAGTTTTCGGTGTTCTCATCCACCATTCAGTGTTACAGCTGCTTCTGTTACATTCTTCATAAAATAAAATAAATTAAAAAAACTAGTAAGGATAGTGGGGATCTCTCATAATGGGCACAGCAGGTGTGCAGACCTGGGAACTCAGCAAAGGGATGGGGGAAGCCCTCATAATGGGCACAGCAAGTGCACAGACTTGGGAACTTAGATTAGGGATGATAGTGCCTTCTTTTAATGGACACAGCAGGTGTATAGACACGGGAACTCAGCACAGGGATGTAAGAACCCCTCATAATGAGCACAGCAGGGTTAGCGACCTGGGAACTCAGCACAGGGATGGTGGGAACCCCTCATAATGGGCACAGCAGGTGTACAGACCCGGGAACTCAGCACAGGGATGGTGGGAACCACTAATAATGAACGCAGCAGGTGTACAGACCCAGGAACTCAGCACAGGGATGGTGGGAACCACTAATAATGAACGCAGCAGGTGTACAGACCCAGGAACTCAGCACAGGGATGGTGCAAACCCTTCATTCTGAGCACAGCGGGTGTACAAACTCAAGAACCCAGCACAAGTATTATGGGACTTCTTATAAGGGGCTCAGAAGGTGTACAAACCCATGAACTTAGTGCAGGGATGTTGGGAACCCTTTATAATGGGCACAGCAGGCATAACGACCTTGAAACTCAGAGCAGAGATTGTAGGAACCCCTCACAATGGGCACAGCAGGTGTACCGACCCGAGAACGCAGCATAGGAATGGGTGGAACCCCTCATAATGGGCACAGCAGGTTTACAGACCTGGGAACTCAGAGCAGAGAGGGTAGGAACCCCTCATAATGGGCACAGCAGGTGTACAGACCCGAGAACTCAGCACAGGGATGGTGGGAACCCCTCATAATGAGCAAAACAGGTGTACAGACCCAGGAACTCATCATTGGGATGGTGGGAACCTCTCATTATGGGCACAAAATGTGTACAGACCCGGGGAATGGTGGGAATCCCTAATAATGGGCACAACAAATATACAGACCCAGGAACTCAGTGCAGGAATGGTGGGAACCCCTCATACAAAAACTCTGCAGGTGTGCAGACCTGGGAGACCTGCGTAGGAATGTTAGGGGCCCCTCATACTCACAATGGGCACAGCAGGTGTACAGACCCAGGAATTCAGGAAATTCAGTACAGGGATGGTGGGAATCCCTCATAATGGACACAACCGGTGTGCATGACCTGGATAATCAGTACAGGGATGGTGGGAATCCCACATAATGGGCACAGCAGGTGTGCAGAGGTAGGAACCCATCCACAAAGGGATATAAAAAAAAGGTCAGGTGTTTTTAACTCCATCATGTATAATATATATTTTTAGGTGGATTGATCCTTTTAAAGTACAGCAGAATTTCAACCAAACATCAGAGGTGCAACTCGATATGGATCAGCAGGTGGTTTGACTGAACTTCTGCCAGATCAACCCCTGTTTGGTGGGAGCTGATCATTATACGTATATATAAGCAGTATTTCTGCACACTGCCAATGGTTCCTATGGTTGCCAGTTGGTACATCCCTAACAACTGCCTTCACCACAGAATCAATGGCAAAGGGCAGGCATAGCAGTGACAGCACTACCCAAATATTGTCACTAGCCCTATAGGGGCAATGCCATTGACCAAATATGGTCATGGCCATATTTGGTCAATGATGTCACTGCTATCCCCACCTCTTCCCTTATAAAGCTGATGACAGCTCCGGGACCTATTTTTCAGCACGCAGCAATACCTGGATTGGTCGTAGGCACTCACGCATGTCAAGGACACGTGGCTTGGTATGGTTCAAGAAGGGGCGCGTGTCCCCCCACCTTTTCCTGCTCAGCCAGGCTCCATGCTCTTATTAAGGGTGTGTTACGGATTTTTAGACGGACCTCACCCATTTCTTTTTTTATTTTGTTTTTTTGCAATCATTATTCTGGCTGCTGTAAAAATGAAACAAATTAGGCGTTGGGTGGGTCTCGAGTCTCCCCCAACAGGGTGTCCGAGAAGTGCCTGTTGTGGGGACTTAGTCAGGTTTGTCCCCGAGAGAGAATAGATTAAATTTTAGGTTTAGATACAGAATCTACAACTTTAGGCACATCCACCATACCAGATACGCGGGTTCCCTCTTGGCCACACCCTCGAAAACACAGGGGAAAGGCTCCCGGCACCAATTGGGCAATTCTAGCGGGGACCATGTACCATCGCATTAGTACTTTGTAATTAGCCTCTATTAAGGAGCTGTTTATAATTGATTTTGCAGCCCCTTGTGCCAGCCTATGCCACTCTGAAGGGTCCAAGACCTCCCCTACATCCTGTTCCCATTTTTCCATATAAGGGAGTTTGTCATCTGTGGAGGTTACACCCCCTTTTTAGATTACTCACGGTCATGCCACCCACCTCCTATTTACCATCCATGGGTCACCATACTCCCAGGGACATCTGTCTCCTGAGGGTTCATTTCAACACCTCATCTTGGGATATGCTGCCTCAGCTCTTGGGACTGATGACTTGTCCGGCTGGTATGCGGTATCCCCCACCGTTTTCGGCTAGACCCATAGGTGAGCTGTAAGTTTGGGTGGATGTTTTTCGCCCTTTATGTGTTTTTTACCTTTTCCTTTCTTTATTATTTTTCCCTTTTCACTCTCCTGTTATTAGAGACCCCTTACCCACAGTTAAACCTTATGCCGCGTACACACGGTCGGACTTTCCGGCGAGAAGACCATCCAAGATGGAAGAAGACCCCCGGAGCTGTGCAATAAAGTATTTTAAAAAATGGTGTCGTTTTTTATTTACACTTTTTTCCTTAGGTGAATGGGTAGGGTTACATCGTACCCCATACTTATTCACATAGGGTGGGGGGCCGGTATCTGGGGGCCCCCTTATTGAAGGGGTCTCCCGGATTCCAATAAGCCCCCCGCCCGCAGACCCCAACAACCAACGGCCAGGGTTGTCGGGAAGAGACCCTTGTCCTCATCAACATGGGGACAAGGTGCTTTGGGGTGGGGGGGCCGGAGGGCCCCCCTTTCCCCAGGGCACCCCCATGTTGTGGGCACGCGGCCTGGTACGGCTCAGGAGGGGGGGGCGCTCGCTCATCCCCACCCCCTTTCCCTACCGGCCTGGCTGCGTGCTCGGATCAGGGTCTGATATGGATTCGGGGGGACCCCCACGCCGTTTTTTCGGCGTAGGGATTCCCCTTTAAATCCATACCAGGTAACAGGGCTAGCGAGGTGTCAATGTCGCCGATCGAGGCGGCGGCATTGACTTCCTTCCCTAGTCCCATCTACCTGGAGTCACGTTCAAAATGAACGGACTTTACTCCATGTGTGGGGAGTCCGTTCATTTCAAAAGTCCCGCGGACTTCCGCCAAAACTCCGGCGGATTGTCCACCGGAAAAGTCCGGGTGTGTGTGGGCGAGTCCACACGTTCGGAAAGTCCGGCGGACCTTCCGCTGGAAAGTCTGGCGGATTTTTTATTTTAATTCCGCCGGACAATCCGGCCGAAAAGTCTAATCGTGTGTACATGGCTTTATCAATTTCAGATACTACTAGCATCTGCTCCTGATGAGTGGAGAGTTCCCTGAAATGCGTCAAGCCATTCTGATGATTCTATGTTATACACCATATGGAATCATTTCATCATTTGTACCTTGTTTTATTGTACTATGCTGTAACAATCATGATCTTTTATATACCTATTATGTGATATATGGATTTTTTATAATGTTTTTTTGCAGTGTTACTGTGAAATTGAGATCCAGTATGTACAGTCACAATTACAACTTTTTGGTCGGACACAACATTAGTCCAGTATCACCTTTTAGTTGCATGTTTCATATAAAGTCCCAACCTTTCTTTCACTCATATTGACAACCAGGGATGGAGGCATTAGACCTACCTTCTTTTGCCTCATGTAAAGTCCCAAATTCCCTATTTCTCCCTTCCCTTCCATTTCAAAATCTGTGGAGGTCAGAATACTGTAAACCTTAGATATATGTAGCGCTGGCTCCTGACAAGCAGGCGCTATTGTTTTTGCAAAATTAGGTTGCCTGAAGCCACAGTTGGGCTTTAGGATAATTTCTCAAAATGTCTGGTTTCAGTACCAGTCCAGCTGGGTTGCACTGGGTTCTCCTTGACCGCAGGTGTCACAGTCACCGCCGGCAAGAGTAGAAACGCAGTCTAGCTGGATACATTGAATACCATTTATCTCTCGGAACCAGCCCAGTGGGATTGTTTTCCTGCTGTGCGTTCTGGGGGGTGGTATTTAAGGTGCCGACGCCATGTTGGCGGGGGGGATTATTTTCTGTCTGTTTGGTTCTGGTGGTCCTCCTGACCCAGCCCATGGCCCTCCTGGCCTGGGGTGCACAACTATGCATCCTGTGTCTCGGGGCTAGCTGGCCCGAGGCAACGCAACTGAAGAACCCCAGGGGAGGACTCTTTCAGGAGAAGGCCGCGCGCAGGGCTGGCTTCTCTGAAGGAGCCTGGAGACTTAGTTGAAGGACGCAACCTGGATCAACACCCATACGGTATCGCCGAATCGGCTGAGAGAAACTGGTACCGTATGCCAGTTCTTTAAATTCATCTAAATTCCTCAGTAACGCTCAAGTGTAACTCACAAGTCGGTGGCAGAGACTTCACCGAGCATCCCACTGGCTGCTAGGCCTAATGAGAGAGACCTATCCGGGGGTTGTTGAATCCAGTTCGTGGAACAGTTTTATCCTCTGGACTCTCCTAATACCTGCACCCTGCAATTTAAGTGCCTGAACTTAACCCTAACCCTCTACCCTTCATTAACCACTTGCCTACTGTGCACTTAAACACCCTTCCTGCCCAGACCAATTTTCAGCTTTCAGCGCTCGCGCACTTTCAGTGACAATTGCGCGGTCATGCAATGCTGTAACCAAATGAATTTTTTATCATTTTGTTCGCACAAATAGAGCTTTAGTTTGGTGGTATTTATTCGCGACTCCGTTTTTTATTTTTTGCGATATAAGCGAAAACATAGCGGAAATTTTGAAAAAAAACAATATTTTCTCCTTTCTTTTTTAAAAGAAATCCAATAAAATCAAATTTTGTCATAAATTTAAGCCAAAATGTATTCTGCTACATGTTTTTTGTAAAAAAAATTCCGTTAAGTGTATAATAATTGGTTCGCGTGATCACGGACATATGTACGCAAATGATCATGTAAAAGGGGGTGTGCAGGTGATCACGGACATATGTGTGCAGATAATCATTGGCACATGTGATTTTAGTGGGACATATGTGAGGGACATGTGTTTTTATTATTTAGGGACATGTGTGTTTTGGGGACATGTGTGTTTTGGGGACATGTGTGTTTTACTGTGGGGACATGTGTGTCTTACTGTGGGGACATGTGTGTTTTACTGTGGGGACGTGTGTTTTACTATGGGGACGTGTGTTTTACTATGGGGGACCCTAGACTGGTGATTAGTGAGTAAAAAAACATCTCATACTCACTGATAGGGATGGGCCCGGTGCTCGATGCGAACCCACGTTCGCATCGAGCACCGGGCGTTCGCTCGCTCGGCGAGCCCAGAACTATTTTGGCCGCTCGCATCACGTTCGTGTGATGCGAGCGGCCCCGCAATGCATTGCGGCCGGCGCGGCCGGCGCAGTGCATTGCTGGCTGATGATTGGCCAAGCATGCACTGTGACCCCGCATGCTTGGCCAATCACAGCCCCGGAAACTCGAAGAGCCATAATTGGCTACAGGCAGGACGCCTGTAGCCAATTACAGCTCAGGGGCTGTAGTACACGCCCCCCCCTATAAAAGGCCGCCACGCCGTCTGCGCCGGTCACATGCTGTTCCGGCGCAGATAGAGCAGGCTAGATCTGTGACACTCTGCTGGATTTAGTTAGTTAGAGAGATTTACTTAGAGAGATCGAGTTAGATAGATTCATTCATTTAGATTGATTTAGAAAGAGGGGCTTGTAGTGTGTTCGTGGCAGGCAGGCAGAGCTCCTATATTTTGTTCCCAGAAGCACCTATAGGACTTGTAGTGTGTTCGTGGCAGGCAGGCAGAGCTCCTATATTTTGTTCCCAGAAGCACCTATAGGACTTGTAGTGTGTTCGTGGCAGGCAGGCAGAGCTCCTATATTTTGTTCCCAGAAGCACCTATAGGACTTGTAGTGTGTTCGTGGCAGGCAGGTAGAGCTCCTATATTTTGTTCCCAGAAGCACCTATAGGACTTGAAGTGTGTTAGTCCCATCACACAGACCTACATTTTCTTCCCAGAAGCACCTATAGGACTTGAAGTGTGTTAGTCCCATCACACAGAGATCATATATTTTGTTCCCAGAAGCACCTATAGGACTTGAAGTGTGTTAGTCCCATCACACAGACCTATATTTCCTTCCCAGAAGCACCTATAGGACTTGAAGTGTGTTAGTCCCATCACACAGAGATCATATATTTTGTTCCCAGAAGCACCTATAGGACTTGAAGTGTGTTAGTCCCCTCACACAGACCTACATTTTCTTCCCAGAAGCACCTATAGGACTTGAAGTGTGTTAGTCCCATCACACAGAGATCATATATTTTGTTCCCAGAAGCACCTATAGGACTTGAAGTGTGTTAGTCCCATCACACAGAGATCATATATTTTGTTCCCAGAAGCACCTATAGGACTTGAAGTGTGTTAGTCCCATCACACAGACCTACATTTCCTTCCCAGAAGCACCTATAGGACTTGAAGTGTGTTAGTCCCATCACACAGAGATCATATATTTTGTTCCCAGAAGCACCTATAGGACTTGAAGTGTGTTAGTCCCATCACACAGACCTACATTTTCTTCCCAGAAGCACCTATAGGACTTGAAGTGTGTTAGTCCCATCACACAGAGATCATATATTTTGTTCCCAGAAGCACCTATAGGACTTGAAGTGTGTTAGTCCCATCACACAGACCTATATTTCCTTCCCAGAAGCACCTATAGGACTTGAAGTGTGTTAGTCCCATCACACAGAGATCATATATTTTGTTCCCAGAAGCACCTATAGGACTTGAAGTGTGTTAGTCCCATCACACAGACCTACATTTTCTTCCCAGAAGCACCTATAGGACTTGAAGTGTGTTAGTCCCATCACACAGAGATCATATATTTTGTTCCCAGAAGCACCTATAGGACTTGAAGTGTGTTAGTCCCATCACACAGAGATCATATATTTTGTTCCCAGAAGCACCTATAGGACTTGAAGTGTGTTAGTCCCATCACACAGACCTATATTTCCTTCCCAGAAGCACCTATAGGACTTGAAGTGTGTTAGTCCCATCACACAGAGATCATATATTTTGTTCCCAGAAGCACCTATAGGACTTGAAGTGTGTTAGTCCCATCACACAGACCTACATTTTCTTCCCAGAAGCACCTATAGGACTTGAAGTGTGTTAGTCCCATCACACAGAGATCATATATTTTGTTCCCAGAAGCACCTATAGGACTTGAAGTGTGTTAGTCCCATCACACAGAGATCATATATTTTGTTCCCAGAAGCACCTATAGGACTTGAAGTGTGTTAGTCCCATCACACAGAGATCATATATTTTGTTCCCAGAAGCACCTATAGGACTTGAAGTGTGTTAGTCCCATCACACAGACCTATATTTCCTTCCCAAGAAGCACCTATAGGACTTGAAGTGTGTTAGTCCCATCACACAGAGATCATATATTTTGTTCCCAGAAGCACCTATAGGACTTGAAGTGTGTTAGTCCCATCACACAGACCTACATTTTCTTCCCAGAAGCACCTATAGGACTTGAAGTGTGTTAGTCCCATCACACAGAGATCATATATTTTGTTCCCAGAAGCACCTATAGGACTTGAAGTGTGTTAGTCCCATCACACAGACCTACATTTTCTTCCCAGAAGCACCTATAGGACTTGAAGTGTGTTAGTCCCATCACACAGAGATCATATATTTTGTTCCCAGAAGCACCTATAGGACTTGAAGTGTGTTAGTCCCATCACACAGAGATCATATATTTTGTTCCCAGAAGCACCTATAGGACTTGAAGTGTGTTAGTCCCATCACACAGAGATCATATATTTTGTTCCCAGAAGCACCTATAGGACTTGAAGTGTGTTAGTCCCATCACACAGACCTATATTTCCTTCCCAAGAAGCACCTATAGGACTTGAAGTGTGTTAGTCCCATCACACAGAGATCATATATTTTGTTCCCAGAAGCACCTATAGGACTTGAAGTGTGTTAGTCCCATCACACAGACCTACATTTTCTTCCCAGAAGCACCTATAGGACTTGAAGTGTGTTAGTCCCATCACACAGAGATCATATATTTTGTTCCCAGAAGCACCTATAGGACTTGAAGTGTGTTAGTCCCATCACACAGACCTACATTTTCTTCCCAGAAGCACCTATAGGACTTGAAGTGTGTTAGTCCCATCACACAGAGATCATATATTTTGTTCCCAGAAGCACCTATAGGACTTGAAGTGTGTTAGTCCCATCACACAGAGATCATATATTTTGTTCCCAGAAGCACCTATAGGACTTGAAGTGTGTTAGTCCCATCACACAGAGATCATATATTTTGTTCCCAGAAGCACCTATAGGACTTGAAGTGTGTTAGTCCCATCACACAGAGATCATATATTTTGTTCCCAGAAGCACCTATAGGACTTGAAGTGTGTTAGTCCCATCACACAGACCTATATTTCCTTCCCAGAAGCACCTATAGGACTTGAAGTGTGTTAGTCCCATCACACAGAGATCATATATTTTGTTCCCAGAAGCACCTATAGGACTTGAAGTGTGTTAGTCCCATCACACAGACCTACATTTTCTTCCCAGAAGCACCTATAGGACTTGAAGTGTGTTAGTCCCATCACACAGACCTACATTTTCTTCTCAGAAGCACCCATAGGACTTGAAGTGTGTTAGTCCCATCACACAGACCTATATGTTCTTCCCAGAAGCACCTATAGGACTTGAAGTGTGTTAGTCCCATCACACAGAGATCATATATTTTGTTCCCAGAAGCACCTATAGGACTTGAAGTGTGTTAGTCCCATCACACAGAGCTCCTCTATTTTCTTTGCAGAAGCACCCACAGGACTTCTAGTGTGTTAGTGGCATCACACAGAGCTCCTCTATTTTCTTTGCAGAAGCACCCATAGGACTTCTAGTGTGTTAGTGGCATCACACAGAGCTCCTATATTTTCTTCTCAGCAGCACCCACAGGACTTCTAGTGTGTTAGTGGCATCACACAGAGCTCCTCTATTTTCTTTGCAGAAGCACCCACAGGACTTCTAGTGTGTTAGTGGCATCACACAGAGCTCCTCTATTTTCTTTGCAGAAGCACCCACAGGACTTCTAGTGTGTTAGTGGCATCACACAGAGCTCCTCTATTTTCTTTGCAGAAGCACCCACAGGACTTCTAGTGTGTTAGTGGCATCACACAGAGCTCCTCTATTTTCTTTGCAGAAGCACCCATAGGACTTCTAGTGTGTTAGTGGCATCACGCAGAGCTCCTATATTTTCTTCTCAGCAGCACCCACAGGACTTCTAGTGTGTTAGTGGCATCACACAGAGCTCCTCTATTTTCTTTGCGGAAGCACCCACAGGACTTCTAGTGTGTTAGTGGCATCACACAGAGCTCCTCTATTTTCTTTGCAGAAGCACCCACAGGACTTCTAGTGTGTTAGTGGCATCACACAGAGCTCCTCTATTTTCTTTGCAGAAGCACCCATAGGACTTCTAGTGTGTTAGTGGCATCACGCAGAGCTCCTATATTTTCTTCTCAGCAGCACCCACAGGACTTCTAGTGTGTTAGTGGCATCACACAGAGCTCCTCTATTTTCTTTGCAGAAGCACCCACAGGACTTCTAGTGTGTTAGTGGCATCACACAGAGCTCCTCTATTTTCTTTGCAGAAGCACCCATAGGACTTCTAGTGTGTTAGTGGCATCACGCAGAGCTCCTATATTTTCTTCTCAGCAGCACCCACAGGACTTCTAGTGTGTTAGTGGCATCACACAGAGCTCCTCTATTTTCTTTGCAGAAGCACCCACAGGACTTCTAGTGTGTTAGTGGCATCACACAGAGCTCCTCTATTTTCTTTGCAGAAGCACCCATAGGACTTCTAGTGTGTTAGTGGCATCACACAGAGCTCCTATATTTTCTTCTCAGCAGCACCCACAGGACTTCTAGTGTGTTAGTGGCATCACACAGAGCTCCTCTATTTTCTTTGCAGAAGCACCCACAGGACTTCTAGTGTGTTAGTGGCATCACACAGAGCTCCTCTATTTTCTTTGCAGAAGCACCCATAGGACTTCTAGTGTGTTAGTGGCATCACACAGAGCTCCTATATTTTCTTCTCAGCAGCACCCACAGGACTTCTAGTGTGTTAGTGGCATCACACAGAGCTCCTCTATTTTCTTTGCAGAAGCACCCACAGGACTTCTAGTGTGTTAGTGGCATCACACAGAGCTCCTCTATTTTCTTTGCAGAAGCACCCACAGGACTTCTAGTGTGTTAGTGGCATCACACAGAGCTCCTATATTTTCTTCTCAGCAGCACCCACAGGACTTCTAGTGTGTTAGTGGCATCACACAGAGCTCCTCTATTTTCTTTGCAGAAGCACCCATAGGACTTCTAGTGTGTTAGTGGCATCACACAGAGCTCCTATATATTCTTCTCAGCAGCACCCACAGGACTACCGACTACAATGGCTGGAAGACCGCCAAGGGGAGGCAGAGCATGCAGAGCCAAGAACACAGGGCAGGCAGGCTCTGTTTCTAGTGGACGTGGCCGTGGACGTGGTCGTGCATCGTCATCAGCACGTGGCCATGGGACACGCGCGTCTTTGTTTTCGGCAGCTGGACATGTGGAGCCGCATCATGCTGAAGGCTTGGTAGAATGGATGACCAAGCCCTCCTCATCCTCCTCATCCTCTCTCACCCAGGCTCAGGGTACTGACAGAGCATCATCAGCCACCCCTTCCCTAGACCCACCATGTCCTCCTGAGGAGTCCCCCGAACTCTTTGAGCACAGTGTTGGGTACATGCTCCAGGAGGATGCCCAACGATTCGAAGGCTCGGATGATGATACCCAGCTTGAGGAATCTGGCAGTACTGTTCCACCAGCTGCAGCTTACTGCCAGGTTTGCTCTAGTGGTGAAGAGGGAGGGGATGATGAGGTCACTGACTCCACGTGGGTGCCTGAAGGGAGAGAGGATGAGGAGGAGGACGAGGAGGAGGAGGATGCGGCGTCACATGTCCAACGAGGCAGGATGCCCCCTGGAGGCCAGGTAGAGGCCAGCACAGCAACTGTACAACACCGCAGAGCTCCGCCTGTGCAGGGCGCTGCCTCTGCACGTTATCAGAAAAGTTCTTTGGTGTGGGCCTTTTTTGAGACGAGTGCAGCAGATCGCACCACTGCTATTTGCAATATTTGTCTCAAGCGTATCTCGCGTGGCCAAAACATCAGCCGCTTGGGCACCACAAGCATGACCAGACATATGGCGACCTGCCATGCAGCTCGTTGGCAGGCACACATAAAAGACCCACACCAAAGAACTAAGCGGACCTCTCCTTGCTCCTCCTCAGCTGGGATCTCCATCCCCACTACACCTTCAGTCCTCTCTGAAAGCTGCTCTGAGAGGACTGAAGGTGTAGAATTAGGTGTGTCACAACCAAGTACTTGCAGTACACCGACGTCCGATTGCAGCAGGCAAATTTCCCTGCCCCAGCTGTTGGACCGTAGAAAGAAGTACACTCCCAGCCATCCACATGCCCAGCGGTTGAATGCTAGCCTGGCTAAATTGCTAGCACTTCAACTGCTGCCTTTTCAGTTGGTAGACTCGGCCCCCTTCCGTGAGTTTGTTCAATGTGCGGTTCCTCAGTGGCAGGTTCCCAAACGCCACTTTTTCTCACGGAAGGCGATTCCGTCTCTCTACCGGCATGTGGAGGGCAATGTCCATGCCTCGCTGGACAGGGCGGTCAGCGGTAAGGTGCATATTACCGCTGACTCATGGTCCAGCAGGCATGGACAGGGACGGTACCTTTCTTTCACGGCCCATTGGGTCACTCTATTGGCAGCTGGGAGGGATGCAGGACAAGGTGCAGTAGTGTTGGAGGTTGTTCCGCCACCACGCCTCCAAAACGCTACTACTGCTACTGGTTGTGACACACCTCTCTCCTCCACCCCCTCCTCTTCTTCTTCCTCCAGTGCTCTGTCCTTGGAACCAGCGGTGCTCCGTAGGCGTACAAGGGGCTACGCAAGTACGCAGGCAAAAAGATGCCATGCCGTGCTTGCGCTGGTGTGTTTGGGGGACAGGAGCCACACTGGGCCAGAGGTTCTGGCAGCTCTGCAGGGGCAGGCCGAGAGGTGGTTGACGCCACGTCAGCTTAAGCCAGGAATGGTCGTTTCTGACAATGGCACCAACCTCCTCTCCGCCCTGCGACAGGGGCAGCTCACCCATGTGCCCTGCATGGCTCACGTCCTCAACCTGGTGGTGCAGCGGTTCTTGGGCAGGTTCCCAGGCTTACAGGATGTCCTGAGGCAGGCCAGGAAAGTCTGTGTGCATTTCCGCCGATCTTATAATGCCAGTGCTCGGCTGACTGAGCTGCAAAAGGAGCTGAACCTGCCCAAGAACCGCCTAATATGTGACATGCCCACCAGGTGGAACTCAACGTTGGCCATGCTGCAGCGACTGCACACGCAGCAGAGGGCCATCAATGAGTACCTTTGCGACTACGGCACCAGGACAGGGTCAGGGGAGCTTGGTTTTTTTTCCCCACGTCAGTGGAGCATGATCAGGGATGCATGCACTGTCCTCTCACCATTTGAGGAGGCCACGAGGATGGTGAGCAGTGACAGTGCATGCATCAGTGACACTGTCCCTCTTGTCCACCTGTTGGAGCATACGCTGCGTGGGATAATGGACAGGGCACTTGAGGCAGAACAGAGGCAGGAAGAGGAGGACTTCCTTGCCTCTCAAGGCCCCCTTTATCCGGACAGTGTTCCTTCTGTCCCACCCATCACACAGGAAGAGGATGAGGAGGAGGAGGAGGAGGAGGAGGAGGATTGTGTGAGCATGGAGGTGGAGCCTGGCACTCAGCATCAGCAGCAGCAGTCTTTTAGGGATGATGTACAGTCCCAACAAACCAGTGGACTTGTACGTGGCTGGGAGGAGGTGGCTGGCGATCATGTCATCCTCAGTGACCCAGAAGACTCCGGACCGAATGCCTCAGCTAACCTACGCTGCATGGCCTCCCTGATCCTGCAAAGCCTGCGGAAGGATCCTCGTGTTCTTCGGATCAAGGGAGAGGGACCATTACTGGCTGGCCACTCTCCTTGATCCGCGGTACAAGGGTAAGGTTGCGGACCTTATCTTGCCGTCGCAGAGGGAGCAGAGGATGAGACATCTCAGGGAGGCCTTGCAGAAAGGTCTGTGCAACGCGTTCCCAGAAACTGGGAGGCTACAAACTCCTGGTCCTGGGCGACGAGTTGCTGAGGCTTCGGTCAGTGGCAGAAGGAGCGGTGGGGAAGGTGGACGTCTGACCGATGCGTTCAGACAATTTTTTAGTCCTCAGCCCCAAGGTATGATCGGTTCCAGCAACCATCGCCAGCGTCTGATATACATGGTGCAGGAATACCTTGGGGCAAGGTCAGACTTGGACACCTTTCCCACCGAAAATCCTCTGGCTTACTGGGTCCTGAGGATGGATCACTGGCCAGAGCTTGCACAGTATGCAATTGAGCTACTGGCCTGTCCTGCCTCCAGCGTTCTTTCCGAACGCACATTCAGTGCTGCTGGAGGATTTGTGACTGATCATAGGGTGCGCCTGTCCACCGCCTCGGTTGATCGACTGACCTTCATCAAAATGAATCAGTCTTGGATCACCACCAGCTACCAGGCACCTGAGGCGGATATAACCGAATAATTTTTAATGTCACATCCCTTCAAGACTGCCTATGCTGATGCTGAGTGACTGTCCTCTTATGTTCACTGACTATCCTCTTCCTCCTCCTCAATGATCCATGCCACCACACCAGTGCCTAAGGCACAATTTTTCAGCCCCTGTTTAACAGGGGCGTGTACATACAATTTTTATAAAAAAATGCTTCGCAACACGTGTGACTGCTGTGCTCCAAGTACAGTATCTGTGAGGGGTTGCAGTGTTGTGGCACCAGCACCAGTGCCTAAGGCACAATTTTTCAGCCCCTGTTTAACAGGGGCGGGTACTTACAATTTTTTTAAAAAATGCTTCGCAACACATGTGACTGCTGTGCTCCAAGTACAGTATCTGTGAGGGGTTGCAGTGTTGTGGCACCAGCACCAGTGCCTAAGGCACAATTTTTCAGCCCCTGTTTAACAGGGGCGTGTACTTACAATTTTTTAAAAAAATGCTTCGCAACACGTGTGACTGCTGTGCTCCAAGTACAGTATCTGTGAGGGGTTGCAGTGTTGTGGCACCAGCACCAGTGCCTAAGGCACAATTTTTCAGCCCCTGTTTAACAGGGGCGGGTACTTACAATTTTTTAAAAAAATGCTTCGCAACACATGTGACTGCTGTGCTCCAAGTACAGTATCTGTGAGGGGTTGCAGTGTTGTGGCACCAGCACCAGTGCCTAAGGCACAATTTTTCAGCCCCTGTTTAACAGGGGCGTGTACTTACAATTTTTTAAAAAAAATGCTTCGCAACACGTGTGACTGCTGTGCTCCAAGTACAGTATCTGTGAGGGGTTGCAGTGTTGTGGCACCAGCACCAGTGCCTAAGGCACAATTTTTCAGCCCCTGTTTAACAGGGGCGTGTACTTACAATTTTTTAAAAAAATGCTTCGCAACACGTGTGACTGCTGTGCTCCAAGTACAGTATCTGTGAGGGGTTGCAGTGTTGTGGCACCAGCACCAGTGCCTAAGGCACAATTTTTCAGCCCCTGTTTAACAGGGGCGGGTACTTACAATTTTTTTAAAAAATGCTTCGCAACACGTGTGACTGCTGTGCTCCAAGTACAGTATCTGTGAGGGGTTGCAGTGTTGTGGCACCAGCACCAGTGCCTAAGGCACAATTTTTCAGCCCCTGTTTAACAGGGGCGTGTACTTACAATTTTTTAAAAAAATGCTTCGCAACACGTGTGACTGCTGTGCTCCAAGTACAGTATCTGTGAGGGGTTGCAGTGTTGTGGCACCAGCACCAGTGCCTAAGGCACAATTTTTCAGCCCCTGTTTAACAGGGGCGGGTACTTACAATTTTTTAAAAAAAATGCTTCGCAACACGTGTGACTGCTGTGCTCCAAGTACAGTATCTGTGAGGGGTTGCAGTGTTGTGGCACCAGCACCAGTGCCTAAGGCACAATTTTTCAGCCCCTGTTTAACAGGGGCGGGTAATTACAAATCTTGATCTAATAGTTCACAGCAGGGCCCATTCCTGCGCCCACCAAGAGTAACTATGAGGGCCTGCAGTCTTGTGGCAACACCGTCCACCACCACCGCCAAAGGCCCAATTTTTCTGCCCTGTTCATCAGGTGCTTGCAATTACAAATCTTGATCTAATAACTCACAGCAGGGCCCATTCCTGCGCCCACCAAGAGTAACTATGAGGGCCTACATTCTTGTGGCAACACCGTCCACCACCACCGCCAAAGGCCCAATTTTTCTGCCCTGTTCATCAGGTGCTTGCAATTACAAATCTTGATCTAATAATTCACAGCAGGGCCCATTCCTGCGCCCACCAAGAGTAACTGTGAGAGCTTACAGTCTTGTGGCAACACCGTCCACCACCACCACCACCCCCAATTTTTCTGCCCTGTTCAACAGGTGCATGCAATTACAAATCTTGATCTATTAACTCATAGCAGGGCCCATTCCTGTGCCCACCAGTCTTGTGGCTACACCAACATCTAATAGGGCAAATTTCTGCAGAGTATATACGCCAGGGCCCTACTTTCAAACATCCAACTTACAAACGACTCCTACTTGCAAATGGAAAGAGAAAACAGGAAGTGAGAGGAAATCTACCCCTAGGAAGGGAAATTCTATCCTGTTAGATTTAATTTGGGAAAAAGGTATCTCCTCTCTACTGATACTTTATCACCAATCCTTGTTTCAATTAAAACCCCACTTTTTCCAAAAACATTTGTCATTGGGACGGAAAGTGAGGTGACATGTTCTGAACAGATGTGCAAAGACAGCAAATGTTACAGGGGTGATAACCCCTCCCTATGTTCTCCAAAAAGCTTAAAAATAGATTTTTTTGGGATGGAGCTACACTTCATAATGTACCTGTTCAGATTCTACTTAAGAACAAACCTAAAGCCGCAAGTGGTTTTAAATGGCTTCTTTTTTTCCTTTACAAATGTCATTTTGTGCAAGGACAGTTCTAAACACGGGAAACACATGCCACTTCACAGGCATACTTTAGACACCCCCCAGGTACCATATTTAAAGGAAAATTTCACTTTTTTTTTTTCACTTTATGCATCATTAAAATGACTGCTCCCGAAAAAACGTTAGTTTTTAAAAGTTCTTTTTGCATTGATATATGTCCCCTGGGGCAGGACCCGGGTCCCCAAACCTGTTTTATGACATTAACATGCATATTGGCCGTTGTAATTAGCACTTTTGATTTCGAACGTTCGCGTCCATTATAACGTATAGGGTTCGAAAATTCGCGCGAACTTTCGGTCGGTTCGAAGGTTCTGGTGCGAACCGAACCCGGGGGTGTTCGGCTCATCCCTACTCACTGATCACCAGCCGGCTGCAGCGATCCGCTCTCCTCTCCTCACCGACGACTTCCGTGTGAGGAGAGGAGGGCCGATTGCCTAGCAACCGGCTGTTTGTTTACATCACATGACAGCCGTGATTCGTCACGGCCGTCATGTGATCAGGAGGGCCAATCACCGTGCCCTCCTGCCGATTCGAGATGCGCCGTGTCCGGGTGACACGGCCGCATCAGGATCGCGCCGCTGCGCGGGCACGCGCGCGCGCGATCCCTCTACTTCTGAAGGACGTTCCTGAACGTCCTATCAGAAGTAGACGGCTCCCACCCGGCCGTATATCTACATTGGCCGGGTGGGAAGTGGTTAAGAGACTCTGTCTTTTGTTTTTCTAAATAAATAACCCAAAAGAGGATTCAGTGTCAGTTTCAACATTTCTTTGGGCCATTTTCCACGGGATCCCCAAGACGGAGAAGCAAGCAGGTTAGGTAACGGTAAGCCCAAATAAAACCAGCAGCTCCTTCGGGGGTTAGTGCTACATATATATACCCAGGTGTCTGGAGTTCAGCTTTAATCTCTCTAATGCTTGTTATAACACAAATCAGCAACAACAAACCTTCCACCGCATCTACCGTATATACTCGAGTATAAGCCGAGTTTTTCAGCACATTTTTTGTGCTGAAAGTGCCCCCCTCGGTTTATACTCGAGTCAAGCACTTTTCTGCAGCAAAAAAAAAAAAATTCCGATCCGACTTTGGGGCCCCCTATCTTTGGGGCCTAGCACTAAGTGGCCCCGAGATACAGGGCCCCAAAGTCGGTTCAGAAAATGTCATTCTCTGCTGCAGAAAAGTGCTTGACATTTTCTGACCCGACTTTGGGGCCCCATATCTCGGGGACACTTGGTGCTAGGAACCCCAAATTTGGTATTCAAACCCAGTGGAACTAGCACTACTTGGATGCCCCTGTTGATGACCACTAGCGTCGAAATGCGTAGGGATTTTATTTGATTCTTTTCACATTGCCCTTTACTGTTTTTAATGCTTGTACATTTTAAACTGGACTGTCTTTACTTGCTCCTTCAATGTGAGACTTTTTACCCCAATAAATCGTTGTTGGTTAATTTGCACCATATGGAGCAATTTTTTCCTGTTTTCCACACCATGTCCCAATATTTGTGATCTCGGATGAGTCGGAGTCAAAATTTTCACACCGTGTGCCAACCACCTGGATGATTCATCGTATGTCTACCGGGCGATCCATCGTGTGTCTACTCCTGGACGGTTCAGCGATACCGCAGGGTTGCGTGTTCATATCCACAAGGCGTGCCTGTAGGACCTGGAATCACCTCCCAGCACCCATAAGGAGAAACATACATGCATTTTTGACTCACTGCCATATGGTATGTGCGTCCATCCTTTCCGGTAAGAAGTACCTTATCCAGTGTTTAAGTTCCCTGGGATCACATTCACACATTTCTGTGTGTATAGCACCTCTACAATATCAGATTGTACCCATGACCACGGAAGAGAAATCTCCATCCACCTACCTCACTAACGTCTATCTTGAAAAAGAGAGACTTTTTGTTTACTAGTTTTATCGCTATTTATTATACTTTAGTTTCGTCACACAAAATTTGTTTTGACATTTTTTTTATCATATTATATTTTATACATATATATTTATTTTCCCTGCATTTCTGCACAATTTTTAGTGTTTTAGCGCTTCACATACTTTTTCTATGAACTAGCACTACAACATATCCAAAGATGGGGTTCCTAGCACCAAGTGACCCCGAGATACGGGGCCCCAAATCGGTCAACTGTGTCCATCTGCAGCAATGTCATTTCGGGACCCTTTGGGCTGCAGCTAGGGGGCATTTAGGAACCCATAACTACCAAGTTTGAAGTTTGGGGGACCTATGGCTGCAAATGGGCACAGTGAGGCTGAAAATGGGCACAGTGAGACTGAAAATGGGCACAATGAGACTGAAAATGGGCATTGTTGACCGTCTTTTCCACTTACAGTAGCTGCGCATTTCTCACCCTAGGCTTATACTCGAGTCAATAAGTTTTCCCAGTTGTTTGTGGTAAAATTAGGTGCCTCGGCTTATTTTCGGGTCGGCTTATACACGAGTATATACGGTAGACATGTGCACAACCAAAAAATTTGTTTATTTTCGTTTCGTTTTTTCGTTTCCGTTGATTCGTAACGATTCGTAAATTCGTACGTCATCGGTGTTCGTATTCGTAACGATTCGTATTTTCGTTAGAGTTATTTTTTCGTTGATTCGTTTTTCCGTTAGTTTAATTTTCATTTATTCGTTTATTCGAAATTCGGACGCATTCGTATTTATTCGTACATTCGTAACATTCGTAACATTCGTAGATTCGTAATCTGAGCATAATTCGTAATTTTATGTAATGTGTATGCTATTATTACATTGTAAGAGACACGGAAAATTACGAATCGAAAAAAAAAGTTACGAATGTACGAATTTTTTCGTTCAATCCATTCGAAGCACGTTACGCAACGCCATTGTAAGAGACACGGAAAATGACGAATCGAAAAAAAAAAAAAAGTTACGAATGTACGATTTTTTTCGCTCAATCCATTCGAAGCACGTTAAGCAGCGCCATTGTAAGAGACACGGAAAATGACGAATCGAAAAAAAAAAAAAAGTTACGAATGTACGAATTTTTTCGTTCAATCCATTCGAAGCACGTTAAGCGGCGCCATTGTAAGAGACACGGAAAATTACGAATCGAAAAAAAAAAAAAAGTTACGAATGTACGAATTTTTTCGTTCAATCCATTCGAGGCACGTTAAGCAGCGCCATTTTTCGTTCATTTTGATTTTCGTTGTTCCTGTTTTCGTTTTTGGGATTTTCTTCTTTCGTAGATTCGTTGTTTCTAATTTGTTTTTTTTCGGATTTTCGTTGTTTTTTCGGATTCGTTCGATTCGAACGATTCGTTATTCGGTAAAATTTTTAGCGAATCGTTTGTTCATTCGTACGATAACGAATGAACGAAAATAACGAAAAAAACGAAACGAATTGCACATGTCTAAGCAATACAACATATCCAAAGATGGGGTTCCTAGCATCAAGTGACCCCGAGATACAGGGCCCCAAATCGGTCAACTGTGTCCATCTGCAGCAATGTTATTTCGGGACACTTTGGGTCCAGAGACCCCACATTTTGGCTGCAGCTAGGGGGCATTTAGGAACCCTTAACTACCAAGTTTGAAGTTCGGGGGACCTATGGCTGCAAATGGGCACAGTGAGGCTGCAAATGGGCACAGGGAGGCTGAAAATGGGCACAGTGAGGCTGCAAATGGGCACAGTGAGGCTGAAAATGGGCACAGGGAGGCTGCAAATGGGCATTGTTGACCCTCTTTTCCACTTACAGTAGCTGTGCATTTCTCACCCTAGGCTTATACTCGAGTCAATAAGTTTTCCCAGTTGTTTGTGGTAAAATTAGGTGCCTCGGCTTATATTCGGGTCGGCTTATACACGAGTATATACGGTACATTCTATAAGGCTCAATACATCAGATCTGCGAAGACTCTTCCTCCCGTAGAGCGAAGCGGAGAGAAGTCAGCTCTTCTTGTTATTCTCTCTTTTTATTTCTGGTCATAAAATTGTAGGTCATTTTACAGCTGAGTTTTTGGGTGAGCCCCCATCTTCCTTGTTACGGGTAAATTTAACTCATAATCACGTCTTTCTGGCAGGGCCGGCAGTAAAACCATATGGATTTTGGCACGGCGAGGCTCTATCATAGATTATGTCTCGATTTTTAGCGTCTTGTGAGTGAGCTTTCCCAAAGCCTTCTGATGAGCTGTGAAGGTAGTGAAACTGCGCTTTTTTAACAGCTCGCTTGGAGGAAATACGGGTTTCAGCTGAAGCGAGTACACAGGTCAGACCAATAAGTAAAAAACTAGGTGTGCTATCCTCCAATAATACCGCCAGCCAACACGTAGCTGAACAATGACTCATCAAAAGAAGTTTATTAAAAACAATTGAAATTCTCTCAGCTTGGAAAAAAAAAAAGAAGTGATAATGTCCCGTGAAATATTGTGCCGAGTTTTAGAGCAACACTTTGGGGCCGGTCCATAGAGAGGCGGCAAACTGAATCAAGTCCAAGAGAATTCGCCGATCAGGTTAACGCGTTTAAGGCAGGGACCAACAGGCCAACAAAACCGAAAAGACCTAAATTGTTTTTTAACGACTGGAGCATTTAAAAAGATAAAAAAAACATTTTTTTGTATGTCTGAAAAAAATTAAGAAAAAAAACAAAAAAAAAAACATATTCAGTAGTTCTCTGCGATACATGCACATTTTCCAATGTACTGGCTCTTTAACAACTTCAATATCGGGCACTTTTACCACTTTCCTGCCCAGGCCAGTTTTCAGCTTTCAGCGCTGTCACACTTTTAATGACAATTGCGCGGTCATGCAACACTGTACCCAAATAAAAATGTTATCATTTTCTTCACACAATTAGAGCTTTCTTTTGGTGGTATTTAATCACCACTTTTCTCCTTCACTGATGGGCACTGATAGTAGACTGCACTGATTGGCAGCAATAAAGGGCACTGATGAGATGGCACTGCTGAGGAGGCACTAATATTCAGCACTAATGGGTGCTGTCAGACGGCACTGATGAGCACTGATAGGCATCACTGATAGGCGTCACTGATAGGTGGCACTGATGGGCACTGATAGATGGCACTGATAGGCGGCACCTATGGGCAATGGTAGGTGGCATGTATAGGCAGCACTGATGGGCACTAATGGGCAGCACTGACTTGCATCACTGATGAGCACAGATTGGGATCACTGAAGGGAATAGATTGGCAGCACTGATGGGCAGCACTGATGGGCAGCACTAATAAGCAGGCACTGAAAGGCAGCTCTGAATTGCATCACTGATGGGCACAGATTGGCATCACTGAAGGGCACAGATTGGCATCACTGATGGGCGGCACTAATGAGCAGGCACTGAAAGGCAACAATGAATTGCATCACTGATGGGCACAGATTGGCATCACTGAAGGGCACAGATTGGCATCACTGATGGGCGGCACTAATGAGCAGGCACTGAAAGGCAGCACTGAATTGCATCACTGATGGGCACAGATTGGCATCACTGAAGGGCACAGATTGGCATCACTGATGGGCGGCACTAATGAGCAGGCACTGAAAGGCAACACTGAATTGCATCACTGATGGGCACAGATTGGCATCACTGAAGGGCACAGATTGGCATCACTGATGGGCAGCACTAATGAGCAGGCACTGAAAGGCAGCACTGAATTGCATCACTGATGGGCACAGATTGGCATCACTGAAGGGCACAGATTGGCATCACTGATGGGAGGCACTAATGAGCAGGCACTGAAAGGCAACACTGACTTTCATCACTGATGGGCACAGATTGGCATCTCTGCTGGGCACTGCCGGGGCTGCACTGATAATCAGGGTACTGATGATTATGATGACTGATGATTATCTGTACATGTCTCCCCTGTGAGGAAATACCACTGATCGGCTGTCAAGGAGATGGCAAGGAGAGCCATTAACCGGTTTTCCTCGTTTACATGTCATCGGCTGTCATCCCTGTGAGTGTGCAAGCACGGTGGGACTGCGGCAACGTCATATGACATTGCCCCAGAACAAGAAAGCACCACGCCCACCATCATTTGTCAATACAGTGGGCGGGAGGTGGTTAAAGTGATTCTAAAGACTGAGTTTTTATTTATTTTTAACTACCAAATATGTTATACTTACCCGCTCTGTGTAATGTTTTTGCAGAGAGCAGCTCCAATCCTCTTCTTGGGCTCCCCACCAGCACTCTTGGCCCCTCTCCCAAGTTGCCTGTTATGGGGGGCACTCATGGGGCACTCACTCTCTTCTGAGCTGACTCTGTGTCTCCATAGAATGCATTAAGGTAAAAAAAAAACCTTCTGCCTTTGGAACCACTTTAACAATTCTGCAAGTAAAGAAAAATACATGGTGATCACTAGGGAAGAGCCAATGGTTTGGTCCAAACCGAGGTTCGGCCGTCCGCCCCCCCCCCCCTGTTTGTAAGGAACTGAGCATTATTTGGAGAAGTAGTATTTCTACCACTTATATAACAGCTTCCCGCTGTCACTGGTTCCTAAGGAAGCTATGGTTGCTTGCACTGCATCCCTTGGAACCACTGACATCACTGGGAATTGCCACCGTGTAAGCAAAGAAGCAGATATAGCAGTGACATCCTTGCCCAAATATGGCCAAGGGCCACTATCACTGTCCTTATTCCCCCATATAGTTGATGACAGATCAGGGAGCTGTCAATCAGTTAGTGGTACCATCAGGATCGGTCGTGTGCTTTGGGCCATCAGGTTTTTTTTGGAGAGTCGGCAGGAGGCAGGCATTGTGATTGATGATCAATGATGGATTTACAATGAAGGACATTTATGTGTTTTTAGTCTAATGTTTGGGTGTCTTTTTTTCTAGGTTACAATTCTTGTTCTTTTTTTTGTGATTGAGCAGGGATACTAGGCACCCCATGTAGGGGAAAGCTGGTATCCTTATTATTAAAGGTGGCTTCAAGATTTCAATAATCCCCCTGCCCATAAACTCCCACAACCACTGGCCAGGGTTGTGAGGAAGAGGCCCTTCACCTCATCTACATGGGGAAAAGATGCTTTGCGAGGGGGGGCATGCACCCCTTTGAATAGCTTCAGACCAGGCATTAAACGGTTGATAAGACTTTACTGGACAACTCAGCAACACAGTCTGTAGCACCCTTTAGTGTGCTACTAGTGTCAGAGTAGGGAAAACATATTCTGACTCATTTTTAAACCCTGTAAGTCCTAATCAGGGGCAGGGTTAATAGAGTTCAGGGCTGGGTGACTCATGCAGATAAGTCTCTGGTGCCTCCCCCATGGTCGGGAAACTTCTAGAGGCTAGTGGGCGAAGACCAGGAGGATTGATCTGCATACTTAGGGGAGCTTGACCAATCCACGGGCAGTGGGTCTGGCAGGGTCGTTGGGCTGGCCCTTAAATATTGGATGAGTCATGCTGGCAAGGGAGTTGGGTGGAAGATGGAGATGCAGTGCTGAGGGGACTGTCGATGGCTCTCGAGGGTCCCCTGCCAGGGAGGGGCTCTACCTTGGGACAGGCTCAGGTGCTGGCCTGGAAGGATCCTACCACAGGAGAAGTTGCAAGTAGGCTTTCCTGAGAGGCAGCGGGAGCAAGGAGAGGACAGTAAGGTACAGGGACTTACAAGGGTGGAGACTGCCACATGTAGAAGGTCACTCTGGAAGATAGTGGTGTGCTTAAATCTTCCTTACCTTGCCCTGGGAGATCTCCAGAGATTCAGTTGGGTAGACTGGTGAAGAAACAGCCAGGTGGGCTGGGAAAAAGGCAGCCAGGTGGGTTAGTATTTCCTGCAGTGGTAGAGATGGGACCAGTGTCTACATGGGAATTGAAGGACCTCCAAGATGCAGTTCACAACACATTGTGCTACTTTCCAATGGGACTGAGAGTTCATAGCCTGTAAGGGGCTGTTGCTGATCTAACAGAGACTAAAGAGGGATCAATCAGAGCTGTACAGACCAAGGAAGAGGAATCAATTGGAGTTGTATACGATAAAGGAGAAGAATAAATTGGAGCTGTAAATAGGGAGGAAGTTGTCCCTGGTTTTGTTACTGTCAAATTGGGCATCCCATAATTCCTATTCCTCGTCCAAGTTATTTCCCCCCCTAATAAAAACAAAAACAAAACAAAGCTCAAGGACTGTTCACTGTGTCTGGATGAAAGCTGAAGCTGTTGTGTGCCTGGCTGTGCAGCAGTGGGGAACCCTGTCATCTGCAACCCCTAGGGGGGTAGTGCTACAAGTCCAAAAGTGTAATAACAGCTAACTAGCTAGTTCCAGGCTACCCGATGCATGCCATCCCCAAGGTGAGAGTCCATTTGTGGTATAGTCCCGTCTCAGGCAGACTTCCTAGACTGCGCTCCAGATGCAGCCGGTGATTACATCTTCAGACTTGGCTTTTCAGTTCCTCCCTATGTAGGTGGCTCTCTGGGGCTGAGCCTTCCCCCTATTTATTTATAGCACAGGGTAGAGCCCAGAAATCCCTGAGAAAATGCTAAGCCTAGCTTAATCCCTAACCCTTGGGGCAACCCGAAGAAACTTACTAACTCCACACAACCAACCTGTAAGCACCTGCTTACACCCATTTTTAACTTGGGGTAAAGAGTTTGACAAGTGGCACCACTTACCAAATTCACCCATTGAGTTCAATGAGGAAGCTGTCAGGCTCAGAGAGGCTTACTGACAGTGGAGGCATTGCAGGCCGTACATGGACAGCCAATGGGCTGAATGTGGCCCAGTGGCCGTAATTTGTCCAATTCTACTTTAGCAGGTAAAACAGCTCTTGTGTATAGATTTAATTTGTGTATTTAGCTGTTTGTCCAGAATTCAGTTTTAATACAGATTTTGCTCAGTACATATTCATTAAAAGTGCAAGTGTCAAAGATTTGGCTAATCAAGGTTCCCCCTACTGACCCCTTTCAGGGAGGTACAACGTGCATTGACCACATTAGATTACATAAAGGCGTATATTTATCAGTGGGTGTTTTCTCACTTTCTTAACTCTCTTGTAAGAAACTAGTTAAGATAAAATTTAGTTTATCATCTGCCGTTTCCTCATCTCACTTGGAACAAAGGGTCATATTGTGGTTGCTATTTTTAGAACTTTGCTTTACGAGAAAATGCTGGTGGTTTGAGGAGTTATCTTCTAATTCACTGTAAAATTAATGTTTGTACTGCTAGAACACCAAGATAAAAAAAAAATATTCTGTTCGTGTTCAAAGAGTATTCAAAAAAAAAAAAATGCAATACTTTTCAAAAAAGTGTTCTCTGCAAAGAAGACACTTAATAAGAACCCTGCATCCATCATAGACTCTCCTTCGTAGTCAAGGGAAACTGCTGGCTGAAGAACCTTCAGATTTGAACACGTCCACCCCTGCTGTGCTCAGTCTGTCAACTTCCTGGCCCCTACATCACTACTGTGTCGTGTAGTGACTTCAGATGAGTTAATGTGTCTAGGGTTCAATTTGCTGGCATTCGTCTAACCCAGAGGTCTTCAAACTTTCCAAATAAATGGCCAGATTACTGTCCTCCAGACTTTAGGGGAGCTGGACTGTGGCCAGTGGGAGTAGAAAGTGTCCCAGCATCAGTGGGAGTAGAAAGTGTCCCAGCGTCAGTGGGAATAGAAAGTGTCCCATCGTCAGTGGGAGTAGAAAGTGTCCCAGCATCAGTGGGAGTAGAAAGTGTCCCAGCATCAGTGGGAGTAGAAAGTGTCCCAGCATCAGTGGGAGTAGAAAGTGTCCCAGCGTCAGTGGGAGTAGAAAGTGTCCCATCGTCAGTGGGAGTAGAAAGTGTCCCAGCGTCAGTGGGAGTAGAAAGTGTCCCAGCGTCAGTGGGAGTAGAAAGTGTCCCAGCGTCAGTGGGAGTAGAAAGTGTCCCAGCGTCAGTGGGAGTAGAAAGTGTTCCAGTGTCAGTGGGAGTAGAAAGTGTTCCAGCGTCAGTGGTAGTAGAAAGTGTCCCAGCGTCCGTGGGAGTAGACAATGTTTCAGGCTTGGTGGTCAGTGGGAGAGAGATAATCAAACAAGAAAACTCGCAGCTCCAGGTGAGACAGGAAGCCTGATGATCTAGCGCAGTGATGGCGAACTTTGGCACCCCAGATGTTTTGGAACTACATTTCCCATGATGCTCCACTACACTGCAGAGTGCATGAGCATCATGGTGTAGCGGCCATAACCCCTTGAGGGGCGGCCTTGACTTTTGGGCTTACCAGTTACCTCCTCGTGGCTTGTCGGTGAATGTCCAGGGGTTCCCAGGGTTAGTACCCAACAATGTTGGATGCTGACACATAAAAAGTCCTTTTCAAGGTTTTTATTCTGCAGTGGTAACATCCAACATAACACAGTCTCAGATAGGAATAGAGGGCACGGGTGAAGAAATTCAGGCACCTTGAACTGCTGACATCCACTGAATGTCTCTAATCAACCCAGAGAGTAGCCACTCGCAGCTGGGCGCTTCAATGCTGGATAAACCTCTAGCCAGAGGTATAGCGGCTGACAATGTGATCCGAAAACTTGCAAAAGTCTCTGACACAGAATGAACTTGCAACCGAAGGTGAATAGGAACCTTTCTCACAGTACCTGAAACTTTCTCTGTCTCCTTGGCAGTACTGTGGAAGTGTGGATTCTTTAGTGTCCATACAACTCAGCTTCCAGGCTCTTACTGAGATGCCAGCTTGTTGGCCCTCCTCTGAAGAGTCCTTCCCGGGTCACTTATATGAGCTGTGGTGCCCCTCCAATACTGAGAGCACACCGGGACGCCTTGAATCCTCCTTCAGTTACTAGGCCTCGGCTAACCGACTCCGAGACTCGGGAATAGACGGATCCCCACCCCAGACCATGCGGGTCTATGGGGCTAGTCAAACTGTGTTTGCGGGACGGCAAACGCTCCTAGGCCCGGGATCTCTCGCGGGGCTACCCCGGTCCAGAACCAGGAAGCAGGACTGTGGCCGGACCCCGAACATGTGACTTCAGCACCTTATGTACCCTTCCCAGACTACACAGTGGGTAAGACGCACCCACTGATTGGCTCCGGGGGAGCCTGATACCTAAGACGTCCAACCAGGCCTGGCTCTTGACCTGTCATGGGTACCTAACTGCACCCATGACCAGTGTTGGTCATCTTACTTTAAAAAAGTAATTAGTTAAGTTACAAATTACTTCTCCCAAAAAGTAATTGCGTTAGTAACACAGTTACTACATTGGAAAAGTAATTAGTTACGCAGCAAAGTAACTGACTTTTTTTTAAAATATTCTATACGTGTAACTAAGGGGCGGGTCTAGTATTACTGTAACCAAGGGGCGCATTTATTATTATTGTTATATATCGTGTAACCAAGGGGCTGCTCTATTATTACTCTAACCAAGGGGCAGATCTGTTATAGCGTGTAAGCAAGGGGCGGGTCTATTATTATTATATCGTGTAAGGGGCGGATGGCTACAGAAGAGGGCGAATGTTAAATTAATGGGCAGAGCTCGATATATAACAATAATAATAAATGCGCCCCTTGGTTACAGTAATACTAGACCGGCCCCTTAGTTACACGACAGACGCCACTTGCAGAGTAGCAAGAGCATCGGGAGCGCGCGGCATCGCCTCGTACAATTACATGTTAACTGCACCTGCGCGGTGTAGAGTCCACTCAGAGCTGTTTAGGTTCGGCAATTTTCGTAAGCTCCGTAATCCTTCGTACTGCGCAAGCCCTGCGCAGTACAGGGGGTCCTTATCCGGTGGGGGAACTTTTTCGGCAGGACACCGGAATTACACTACTGCCATCTAGTGGCGGTAGATGTAATTGAGGTAATGCCGCCAAAGTAATGGGAACTGCATTACCATGAGGGGAAGAGTAATCAGTTAGATTACTCGTTACCCTCTAAAGTAACTGCGTTAGGTAACTCAGTTTATTTTAACTCAGTTACTTACATCACTGCCCATGACCAGGCAGAACCCTAGTACAGCCCAGCCAAATTGATGCCAAAATAAACCTGTACAATTAACCCTCAGAACCCCATTACTGTTCTGAGAAAAAAAAAAATTCCACTTATAGCGCACACTTATAAAAATGTGACCCCTACAATGGGAAATGTAGTTCCAAAACATCTGGGGTCCCAAGGTTCACCATCACTGATCTAGCGGGTGCCCGCCCCAGCTCGCCTCCACCTGCAAAAAAATCAATCATTAATGATTGAATTAATCTTTAACGATTAAGTGCACCTGAAGTGTGTGAAACGCGTCTACCAGCTCTCTGTTCTTGTAAGCACTTGTGATGTTCCAATAAAGAATTTCTGATTGATTGCGGAGTGCAGCCATTTCTTTGAGTCAGAGGGAGGAACAATGCCCCATCATTGTTTTCAGTAGGAGGAATATTGCCCTATAATTTATATTTGTGGGAAAAACCATGCCTCATTGTTGGTGTGAATGGAAAGAATGGTGCTCCATCGTTGGTGTCAGTGGATTGAAAAATGCCCCACTCTTGGTATCAGTGGAAAGAATAGTGACTCAGTAGGAGGAACAGTGCCCCAAGGGCTGGATAAAGGTGAGCAAAGGGCTGCATCTGACCCATGGGCCACAGTTTGACACCACTGGTCTAAACCATTGAATGTCTTAAAATTAAGAACTTAAATCCAAACCCAATCCTTGGGTAGGGGATGGGAAAGAAGGTGCCAGGAGCTGGTACATGGTGATAAGCTAGAGGTGGCAATAGCTGGTAATGGCAGCAGAGGTGACTGAAGCTGGTAATGGTGGCAGGCCAGCAGAAGTAGCAGGAGCTGGTAATGTTGAAAGGCAAGCATAGTTCACAAGAGCTGGTAATGGTGGCAGTCCAGTTGAGGTGGCAGGTGCTGGTAATGATAACAGCTAGGCATAATGGCAGGAGCTCATAATGTGGCAATCCAACACAGGTGGTAGGGGCTGGTAATGGTGGCAGTTCACTAAAGGTGGAGGAGCTGGTAATAGTGGCAGCAGCAGGTTGGGAGAGGTGGCAAGAACTGATAATGGTGGCAGCCCAGCAGAACTGGCAGGATATGGTAATCATAGCAGACCAGGAAAGGTGTCAGAAGCTGGCAATAGTGGCAGGCCAGCAACTGTAGTAGAAGTTTGTAATGGTGGCAGTCCAGCAAAGGTGACATGAGCTGGTAATAGTGCCAGTCTTGCAGTGGTGGCAGGAGATGGTATTGGTGGCAGTCCAGCAAAGGTTTCAGGAGCTGGTAATGGTATCAGTCCAGCAGAGGTGGCAGAAGCTGATAACAGTGGCAGTCCAGGAGAGGTGGCAAGAACTGGTAATGGTGGCAGGCCTGTAAAGGTGGCAGGAGCTGGCAATGGTGGCAATCCAGAAAAGGTAGCAGGACCTGTTACTATTGTTCGTCTTTCAATGGTGGCAGGAGCTGATGATTATGGTGTAAGGTGTCATTTTTGGGGTTGGATAACAAGGAAATATTCAGTTAGTATGATCATCTGCAGGGTTTTGTAATAATTACCAATCCAGGACTGGCACATTTTTACGCAAGTAAGCCTTTCCACAGTGTTAGGCAACAGGCAAATTTGTCTCTCTAGAGGCCATGATACCTAACCAGGAACTGCTCCACCAAGTTCAGGACATGTGCATGCAAGGCTCATCTGTAATTTTCCCGGCTGAAGGTCACCTACCAGTTTGGTACCATTGTCACACACAACCCTCCATGGCATGGGGTTAGCTAGCTCTCAGCCTCCCCCTAAAAAGCTGCCAGAATGTCTGGCCCAGGGTGGCTTTTGTACACCAGCCATACCAACTGCAAAACAGCATGGAAGTGTTTCCCTGCCCCTACAAAGGGGTTGCTTGGAGGAAGGACTGGTGATTCTGAGGGAAAAAATGGTAGCTGGGTATCTCTGACTCCACCAGTTGGGCATATGAGATGATCGGGGACACATTTTTTTTCCTCTCCAACAGTGTTTCATTCATCTAGGGTTAGGGGTTGGGTTAGGATTGGGGTTAGGGTTGGGATTGGGGTTAGGGTTGTGGTTTGGGTTGGGTTTAGGGTTAGGGTTGTGGTTGGGGTTAGGATTGGGATTGGGGTTGTGGTTGGGGTTGAGGTTAGGGTTAGGGTTGGGGTTGGGGTTAGGGTTAAGGTTTCCCCTTGAAGAACAAGGTTAGGACTCAGGGATTGGAATAGAGACCACCTGCAAAGGTCAGCAGGCGTGCCCCCAGAGGTCAAAGGGCAAGAGTCGTGGCTGACCAACCCCTACCAAAGTGTTCCGCCTACCCCAACTAAGTCGGGGAATGAACAAGTCTTTTCCTTCATGGAAGATATAATACTGCTTCTATGAACAGAGGAAGGGGGTAGACATAGTCAGCACTCTTATTGAGAACCTGCCACAGTTCCCCCGGGTTCTATTAACCCCCTGCAGCACCTGAAGATTACCTCTGATGAGGTAGTGAGGGAGGACTACAGATTTCAACTAAAACGACAGCCTATAGCACAAGGGACAATAAGTAATGTCCCTTGTGCTGATATTTTTTTTTCTTTAATATTTGACTAAACTTTTTTTCTTTCTTTTTTTTCCTATATATATATATATATATATATATATATATATATATATATATACAAATATATATATATATATATATATATTGCTTTTCAAATAAAAAATTGCATTTACAAATTCTCCTGTATAATGATATAATATAATATAATCCTGTATAATAATAATTCTCCCTCTAAGCAAACTAAAGCTTGAAGAATCCATGAAAAAAAGAAAACTTCAGCATTAATTGGGGATTATCTGTGAGCTTTAGCTTGATTGATATAACTGCCTAATAAATTTTGCTCACAACTTTTTTTTTCCAAAGCTGTTTCTCAAGTACCATAATACGAGCTCGGTAGCTTCCTAGTTTTATGATCTTATTTGGACATGAAAGAGGTTGGAACAACAACAACAAGACATACTTTTCGGCCTAATCACTCAGCCACCCCCACCCACTGAAGTCATGGTACACCCCTCTCCGAGACATCCGCCAAACCCTAACCTTGAGAGACGAAAGGGCCCAAATCTGCCCCTGCCAAATCCGCATCTCCAGTGTTTTTGGAGCTCATTGACGAAGTTTGAAGTTGTTATTTATTGAATAGTTATGGGTTTATATAACTTGGAATTGTTTAGGGAGTATTATCCTCGCATATTATTTTTCCAACATTGTGCTTTAATTTTCTTTGTTTTCTTAGCGGGGTGTGGCATTTTGTTGGCCTTCTGTGCCTCTCTCAATCGACTTTCACATTTTCCTCTTTCCTGGCTAGTCAGACGCTGACCTTTTCCTTCGCTGTTAGTGTGGTCTGATGCTTTTCATGTATTTGGAGCGCTGGAAATGTCTCTGCCTCCTAGGCATACAAGGGAAGAATTTTCTTTTTGATTTATGAGATAAACTGGCAGAAGTCTTAGACAACACATACTAAAACCTTCTAAGTGAAAATCAGCGTGTCCGAGGCCGCTACTACAAGAATGGATGCTGGATTTTTTTTTATTTTTTTGCAGGTCAAAAAGAAACTGGCTCTAGTTCTCTATACTGAGCAATGGTCAAATAAATACAAATTTAATTACATATGAAGCAAATAGGTGAAAATCCTGTTCAATTTTTTTTTTCAGATGACATAATAAATAAAAATATACTATTTTTCCTTGTAAGTTGATCTAAGCCTAATCACTAAAAAATCATATAAGCTTTAAGATTTGAATGTATTTTTTCAAATCTGCAAATGTATTTAAAATAAATCCTGGTGAGGGTTCTTTCTTGGTGGTATTGGGTGCCAGCATGATTAGCTTACGGCAGGGGTCTCAAACTGGTGGCCCTCCAGCTGTTGCGAAACTACAAGTCCCATGAGGCATTGCAAGGCTGACAGTTACAAGCATGACTCCCACAGGCGGAGGCATGATGGGACTCGTAGTTTTGCAACAGCTGGAGGGCCGCCAGTTTGAGACCCCAGGCTTTAAGCCATCCCATCATATAGTGGCTGATGTTTTAGAGGATGTGGGCTTCTAGGAGAAGTGTTACACATCAGATTGTCCTGCCCTAAGTTGACTGCGCTTTGGTCTAGGACCAGAGGCATTGTTAGGTCTACAAAAGATCTGGGGCTAGAGCCCATAGCAGTGTAGTAAAGAAAGTCATATGCTTGGGCGGGCATACACATGTATATACGGTAATATACGTGTGTGTGTATATATCCCCAGAGAGCCCCCCACTTACATCAGAGTCCCCAGAGAGCCCCCTTTACATCAGGGTCCCCAGAGAGCCCCCCCTACATCAGGGTCCCCAGAGAGCCCCCACTTGCATCAGAGTCCCCAGAGAGCCTCCCCCTTGCATCAGGGTCCCCAGAGAGCCCCCCCTTACATCAGAGTCCCCAGAGAGCCTCCCCCTTGCATCAGAGTCCCCAGAGAGCCCCCCTTTACATCAGGGTCCCCAGAGAGCCCCCCCTACATCAGGGTCCCCAGAGAGCCCCCACTTGCATCAGAGTCCCCAGAGAGCCTCCCCCTTGCATCAGGGTCCCCAGAGAGCCCCCCACTTACATCAGGGTCCCCAGAGAGCCCCCCGTACATCAGAGTCCCCAGAGAGCCTCCCCCTTGCATCAGGGTCCCCAGAGAGCCTCCCCCTTGCATCAGGGTCCCTAGAGAGCCCCCCCACTTACATTAGGGTCCCCAGAGAGTCTCCCCCTAAAATCAGGGTCCCCAGAGATCCTCCCCCTTGCATCAGGGTCCCCAAAGAGCCCCCCACTTACATTAGGGTCCCCAGAGAGTCTCCCCTTAAATCAGGGTCCCCAGAGAGCCTCCCCCTTGCATCAGGGTCCCCAGAGAGCCTCCCCCTTGCATCAGGGTCCCCAGAGAGCCCCCCACTTACATCAGGGTCCCCAGAGGGCCTCCCCACCCCTTGGGGACTCCTGCAGAGACTCGTGGGCTATGGGCCCCAGATTCTGGGCTATAGCCCCAAAAGACACCCCCTAGCGACGCCACTGTCTAGGACACAACTTGGCCTCCTCCTCCTTGGCCTTTTAAAAGTTCAACAGAAATTTGCAGTGTTAGGTACCAGCATAACTGGCTCACACCATCCCATCATACAGTGATAAATGTTTTAGAGGTTGTGGGCTTCTAGGGGAAGCGTTACACATCAGGTGGTCCTGCCCTAAGTTGACTGCGCTTTGGTCTAGGACACGTGGCCTCCTCCAAACCTTATTCCACATAGTTGCCCCAAAAGAACACAAAGATGGCCCTTCTTCACTATACGGTCCTGGGCCTTTTAAAATTTCAACAGAAATTTTCGGTGTTAGGTGCCAGCATAACTGGCTCACACCATCCCATCATACAGGGATAAATGTTTTAGAGGATGTGGGCTTCTAGAGGAAGTGTTACACATCTGGTGGTCCTGCCCTAAGTTGACTGCATTCTGGTCTAGGACCTTTGGCCTCCTACAAACCTTATTCCACATAGTTATCCCAAAGGGCACAAAGATGGCCCTTCTGCACTAGACAGCCCTGGGCCTTTTAATACCTCACCAGAAATTGTCCACAGGCTTATTTTGTTACCCAAGTGATTGCCAAAGTTTGGAAGAAGCCCACAGTCCATTTTCAAGAGGTCAAAGAACAGATGAACTTGATGCTGGTTGATGAGGCATTCACTAGTATCTTGAATGATTCACAAATTGAAAATATACTAGTTTCCCTTTAACCCCTTTAATACCGGGCCTTTTCACCCACATCCTGTTTAGGCCAATTTTCAGCTTTCAGCGCTGTCGCACTTTGAATGACAATTGTGCGGTCATGCAACACTGTACCCATATGACATTTTTATAAATATTTTGAGACAGATAGTGACAGATAGAGCTGATATTTAATCACCACTGGGTTTTTTATTTTTTGCTAAACAAACTAAAAACAACCAACCAATTTTCGTTTCTGTTATACAATTTTACAAATAACAAATTCTTTCTTCTTCACTGATGGGCACTGATGTGCACCGATGAGGCGGTACTGATGAGCACTGAGGAGGCTGCACTGATGAGGCGGCACTTATGGGCACTTAATAGGCGGCACTGATTTGCACTGATGAGGCGATACTGATGAGCACTGAGGAGGCTGCACTGATGAGGCGGCACTGATGGGCAATGAACAGGTGGCACTGATGGGCACTGATGGATACTGATGAGGGGGCCCTGATAAGCTGCACTCATAGTCACTGATGAGGAGGCACTGACGAGGCTGCACTGATGGGCACTGATAGGCAGCGCTGATGGGCACTGATAAGCTGCACCGATAGGCACTGATTAATAATGTAAACAATGTACTCACTGTGCCCTGTCAGACTTGTCGGTTATCGGCTCTCCTTTCCTCACACAGAGACAGTACGTAAGGAAAGGAACGCTGATAACCAATAAGTCTGTTTTCATTTGACGAACTGTGATTGGCCCTTTATGGCAATCTGTGATCAGCTGTGTGCAAAGGAGTGTGCAAAGGACACAGCAGTCACAGAGTGCACCCAAAACTGACCACATACTTATTTATGGCTGCTGCCCAAGTGATTGCCAAAGCTTGGAAAAGCCCACATTCTGTTTTCAAAAGGTCAAAAAGAAGATGAACTTGATGCTGGTTAATGAGAATTTACCTAGTCGCAAACTAAATTTCTAAAAATATCTGCTGTATGCTTTTGCAGCCTTGAATCCATCTAGCCTGAATTTCTTGAAGCCCACCTATTAGGTCTCAGTCCAAAGTCCAACAGGAACTGCATGTGTGTATATGTATATATGGCCCTGGCACATTGATCTCCCTTCCAGCACAGTGAAAGCGACGTGCATAAGCACTTTTACTATAGCAAAGTCGGTACAAGGAAGATCTTTCCCATCTCCCTACACAGAGTGATAATGCAAACTAGGTGATTAGGGAGTGCCCCGAAACCTCCGGCACACCCTGTGTACATCCCTATGCCGCAAATGTAAACAAGCCCTCACTGTCCTGAGCAGTGGCGGCTGGTGTTTTTTTGTTTGGGGGGGGGGCGGCAAAAAAATGAAACCCCCCAGCAAATTAAACACCTCCCCATCCGCCCCGCGCTGTCTGCCGGTCAGTCTGCCAACACTAACCCCATATAGGCAGCGGGCATCCAAGAAGTGGCAGGGATCGGGCATCCGTGGAGCTGTTGCAACACAACTGGGTAGGCTGAGGCTCCAGATGCAATGATCTGTGTCCTGAGCCTACCCTATTTCGAAGCCTAATAGAGCCTCTGGCTCTAATCAGGTGCTTAAAAAAAAAACCTGCCGCTGTAATTCATTTCATATGCCCCACGTCCTGAAAGGATCCGGGCGCATGGGTAGGGAGGGCGGGGGGCATGTATAGCGGTGGGGCATGGCCCGAGCGCCAACAATGGAAGGGTTGCCCCTGGTCCTGAGCCCCCTGTAAGGCTGCTTTCATACTGATCTGGGGGTGCAGTGCCCCTGGAGCTTTCCTGTGGGTTATCTGCACTTTGTCATAATCTTCAATTAGCTCTTGGTGCACTTTCTGCATTCAGGCATTTTGGTGCACTTTCAGAAAGCGCATCAAACCCACAGAATATAATAGAAGTTTATGGCTCAGTGCAGCTAACCTGCAAGAAAGCCGCAGATGCACTGCACTGCACCCGCAGATCAGTGTGAAAGCAGCCTTACAAGGGGCACAGGACCCAAAAGGGCAGTCTATGTGTGGTTTAATACACTGACCTTCTTTTTTTTTTTCAGCTTCTGCACTTGATATCACTCTGACTGGAACAGGAGCCGGCGCTACAGAGAAAGCATCGGCTTATGTGGCTCCTGCTCTCTTTGCTGCCACCTGCTCCCTCCACTGCTGGAGCCAGCTCGATGCACTCTGATCCTCTGGGATGGTGGGTCGGTAAGCCTATATCGAGATCAACGGGTTGATGCCCCTTGGCATGCACTTCCCTGTTTTGAGGTCGAGGGCCACATTTGAGGGCTCTGAGGGCCTTCCGTAAGATGAAGTCCCACAGCCAGCTCCTCAGAAAGGCACTCTTATGCCGCGTACACACGATAGGATTTTCCGACAACAAAATCCATGGGATTTTTTCCAACGGATGTTGGCTCAAACTTGTCTTGCATACACACGGTCACACAAAGTTGGTCGGAAATTCCAAACGTCAAGAACGCGGTGACGTACAACATGTACGACGAGCCGAGAAAAGTTAAGTTCAATAGCCAGTGCGGCTCTTCTGCTTGATTCCGAGCATGCGTGGCACTTTGTGTGTCGGAATTGTGTACACACGATCGGAATTTCAGAGAACGGATTTTGTTGTTGGAAAATTTGAGAACCAGCTCTCAAATTTTGTGTGACGGAAATTCCGATGGAAAATGTCCGATGGAGACTACACACGGTCGGAATTTCCGACAACAAGCTCCTATCAAACATTTTCCGTCGGAAAATCCTACCGTGTGTACGGGGCATAGGAATGTATGTGCAGAGTGCACTCAAGAACACTTTTTAGTTAACTAATGTTGTTTTTTCACTGTTTTTCCTTTCATTTAATTTTCACTGGTTATTTGGTTAGCCTTGTCGCAGTATAATCAATTGCCATATTATAGGCCAGTGTTTACCCTATTTAGTTCATAACCTTGTTCAGTTGCCTGTCCACTGGTTTATGCATTGTGTTTGACTTGCCTTACAACAATAAACCTACTTTATTTAATATCCAGTAGTTTGTGGTCTCTTTCCCGGATACTTATATAGTGTGGTAACAAACTAACACTTATGCCGCGTACACACAATCGGAATTCTCGTCGGAAAAAGCTCTGACGGTTTTCCCGATGGAATTCCGAAGGAATTCCGCTCAAACTGTCTTGCCTACACACGATCACACCAAATTCCGTCCGTCAAGAACGCGGTGACATACAACACTACAACGAGCCGAGTTCAATGCTTCCGAGCATGCGTCAAATTGTTTCCGAGCATGCGTGGGAATTTTGCGCGTCAGAATTTCTACAGACAATCGGAATTCCGATAGAAACCTTTTCCGTCGGAAAAATTGAGAACATGCTCTCAATTCTTTGCTGTCGGAAATTCGGCCAGCAAAATTCCGATGGAGCCTACACACGGTCGCATTTTCCTATGAAAAGCTCTCATTGGTCTTTTTCTGGCCGGAATTCCGATCGTGTGCACGCGGCATCAGGCTGCATTCACACCTGAGAGTTTTCAGCTCATAAAACGCTAGACATATGCATTAGTTTTCGCCCGAATGCAACTTCATCCGAATTTCGGGTATTTTCGTTATCGTTTTAACAAACGATAATGAACGCGCAGATTCCGAAAACCGAAAGATCCGACTTAAACAAATACTTTATTTTCGTTTTCGTTGCAACAGTTCGATATAGATCGGAGATTCGACATGACGCTGACAATAGCGATCTGTGTCTATCGAACCTGTGGTCGAATGTTCCTAACCTTAGCTCTATTAGTTCAAGATTATTCGACATAGAGAGAAAAGATGCGACGTAGAGAGAAAAGATTCGACATAGAGAGAAAAGATTCGACATAGAGAGAAAAGATTCAACATAGAGAGAAAAGATTCAACATAGAGAGAAAAGATTCGACATAGAGAGAAAAGATTCGACATAGAGAGAAAAGATTCTACATAGAGAGAAAAGATTCGACATAGAGAGAAAAGATTCTACATAGAGAGAAAAGATTCGACATAGAGAGAAAAGATCCAACATAGAGAGAAATGATTCGACAAGATTCGACAAATTCGAATTAATAAATATAATTATTACTAGTGTCATACAACATTAGAATTCTACTATTGAGATTTAGCGGGGAAGAAGGAAAATATGGAACAATGGATAAGTGGGAGTGCTGGCGGGAGTTTAAAAAGACGTAGAGATATGTTAAATATTAACCTAAAAAGAGTAGGATACTAAAGAAGAAAATATATAGAAGGTAAAGTGACGAGAGGTGGGAGGGGAGGGGGGCAGGGGGATGAGGGATAAATGTACTGTTTGAAAATTGTGTTGTAAATGCTACTTTTTTAAAATGTGAAACCTGTAAACAGGAGAAATTAATAAATAAATAATAATAAAAAAAGAATTCTACTATAGCTTGTAGGCGGAACATTCCACCGGAAATGTACGATTGCGGGTCGTACAGTTTAGCTGCTCCGTCGAATCTTCTTAGAACATTCGACAGACACCATAAGCCTTCAATGACAGATTCGACCTTAATAATTTCGTGTTTTCGGACGAATGCATTTTTTTAACGAAACAAAATAAATAAAAACGAATTTCGGGAGTAGCTAAATAAATGTATTTTTCGGACGAAAACAAAATTCCGAAAGGAAATATTTCAGTGTGCACATGTCTATAAAACGCTTGTAAACACCCAACAAGCAAAATCCCATTCATTTCAATGGCATTTCAATGGCACCTGTTCACATCTGAGCGATTTGTCACCTGAAGCAAAATGACTGGAAAAACGCCCTATTCTCAAAAAAGAACATGAGCTTCTTTGGGGCAGATTGCAGGCATTTTTCTGCTTTTTACATTGGTGACCTGTACAAAATTGCGGCAAAATCGCAGTGAAAACTGTGTTTTTCACGGTCTATATCCAGGTGTGTCAATGGGAACCGAGTAGTACAAGGAGTCGTTATAAGGGGGCTACTTATAATGATATACCATTTTGATAGGGGTTGAAATGAATATGCTTAACTTTCAGCTTTTGAACAAAACTGTTGTAAGTATATTCTGCAGAAAAACGGTTTTGACCAGTATGTTGACATCAGGACGCATCTGTGTTGTGGTTTCTAACTCTGTACTTCACCAGAGGATATGAAACTAGTTAGCAGTGACTCAGGAGTTCTGTGGTCAAGTCAGCAGGTGTGAACTAACTGTCATACACTAACCTTTGCCTTACATTTCATATTGCAAACTAACCACCATCACATGACCAACCTTTGCCCCATATTCCATATTTCAAACTGAAGACTGTCACATGACAAGAAGTTGTTAATGTATGCATATGTGTATGAGTCTGATTGGTTCTTGGGAGAGCTGTCCCCTCCCTCTGCATTTCCCATAAAAGAGGAACGTATTGTCTATTAAACTTTGTAACCATCCTTCACGTACCATTGAGTGTATGTGTGATGTTTATCCACCGGTGAATTGGGATCTCCGCTTCTACCATCTCTGGCCTAGGCACTTAGAATACAAGAAGAAAGACGTGTACCTTTACAACTGGTGTTCAGAAGTGGGATGTCTTGTGACAGGTAAGTGATTTTGCCCTTTTTTACCCTTTAAGGTGAATAGGTGTAAATGCTTACGCTGTCCAGATAATCGCCACGAATTTAGTTTAAAGAGGTTGTTGTGCCTTCGCGGAGGACTAGGCTGGTCCCCCGGGAGGTTAAAAGGACACGCAGGTAGTTACGTAGGTTATTTGGGTATTTAAAGAGAGTCTGACTAGGTTGGTCTGACTATAAAAAAAACTATTGTAAAAGAGATTATTATTTTAATCACCGGGAAGTAGCAGATTACGCCCGTGATAAAAGGTTTGGTTGAGCGGACGCCCATTAAGTTTTTTAAGAAACAAAAAGTGCACTATAAAATTGAACAAATGTATGGTTTTATAATGATCATTTAAAATAATTCTGTTCATAAGATTTACAGTATAAGACCTATAGAAATAAGTATAAAGTTTTGTTTAAGATATATATATATATATGTATATGTGAGACTTCTTTTTCCACAGAACAGCGTAAGTACCTAAAAATTTTAAGAATTGCATGTTGTATAAAGTATAAGAGTTAAATGACTTCTGAATATGCAGAACCTGATTGTAGTGACATAGCTCTATCTTGTCCACATTGTACTATAGGATTACTGTTTTTTTAAATAGAAAATAGGTGGGTTCTATTAACCAATAGACCAGGGGGCTATTCTTGTAGATTAGGGGTAAGAGGAATATATCCCGCCACAAAGAAAGGAACCATAAATCGAGTACTAAGGGTAAACCTTCACAGTCCCATTAGTCCATCTGATTTGACGGACCAAGCAGTGATTACCCAAACGGGTTGTTATCACTTGTGCCCACATACTAGGCATACCCTGCCCACTTTGTTAGATGGGGAATTCTGCGGCCACCCCAGGATCAGACATAGGGATCCCGTGCCCGTATGAATATATTAAAAACAATCTACCTGGACCACAGGTGGAACCTTTCTGGGCTCAAGTCCAGGAAAGATGCCACCAGTTAGGTATTCATGATCCGGGACCACAAGGTCCTTGTTCAGAGGAAGATTGGAAGAAAGTTAGCAAAATTTGTCAGACGCATAAGCATTCCTACCCCCCGGGTAAATCTAATGACCCTCAATACATGAAAGATTGTTATCACTCATGGAGCAAATGTTTAAAAGATTATAGAAAGAAATATGCTAAAAAGACTCCTGCAGTTAAAACAAATGTATCCGCCCCTACCTTTGAACCCCCTCCACCTTATGTCACTGTAAAAATGGACTCAGGAGAGCCTGGTCCTCGCCTCCAATTATATCCCTCACTAGAACCTCATGTCCTCGCAAGTAAACTCTATTGGTATAAATGGGACCCCTGTTACCCATCCCATCACTCCACCATTACCTGTAACCACTCCCGAGGGGCAACATTTGTGCGATCAGTCTTTTGCTGTGTTGACCTCTTGTCCTGTATCCCTTATGGGAAGGGACCTGTTGTCCAGTCTAAATATCACTATTAAATTTGACAAAGAAGGGTCACTAACTGCAAGTTCCCCTTTCTGTGACCTGACTGGTCCTAAACGACACACACATAAAGGATTCTTTATGTTACTGCCCGCTACTTTAGAGACTCACAAAATCTGGGCAGAAAACAAAGGTAGCGTAGGATTTATCAACTGCACACCCTACACTCCCCAATTACGTCTCCCGCCCTTGGTATCTGATATAACATTCATTTTTTCATGCATACCTGCAGATTCCCTATGCTACACAGTGATTGATTTGGCAAACGCATTTTTTAGCATTCCTATTGCCGAAGAGGCTCAGCCTATATTTGCCTTCTCATGGGCCGGGGGTCAGTTAACTTGGTCGCGTTTATCGCAAGGGTATGTAGACAACCCCGCCGCCTTCTCCATGGTACTCAACGAGACTGTCAGGTCTTGGACTTCCGAGCATGGGTCGGTACTAATACAGTATGTGGACGACTTGCTCTTGTGCAGTCGTTCTGCTGAAGATTGTGCGGTCGATTCAACATTACTGTTAGAACATCTGGCCGAAGCCGGCCACCTAGCCTCAAGGAAAAAATACAGTGGTGTCTACCACAAGTAGAATACCTAGGATGTATTCTGGACAAGGGGACCAGGCTAGTGTCCCCCAAACGTGCCGCAGCCTTACAAGCTCTCAGTCCTCCAAAAGACAAAGCAGCTTTGTTGTCATTTCTGGGCGCAATTGTATATTGCCGCCAGTGGATTCCTGACTGTTCTCATTATGATAGTATCCTACGAGAGGCTGCCGGGTCAAACGCCCCTAAATTGATAGACTGGACAGAAGACAAAAAAAATGCTTTTGATGCTCTTATTAAGAGTTTGTCCACCGCCCCCGCCCTGGGATTGGTAGATTATGGTAAAGCCTTCCAGTTGTACTGTGTAGTTTCAGGAAAATCTTTTGCTGCAGTACTTGCACAATCTCATGGCTCAGGGTATCGCCCAGTGTCATATTTATCTAGAAAACTCCCTATCCAAGTCCAGGGCATGCCGTCCTGTCTTCAGAATGTCGCTGCCTGTGCCATGTCTGCACAGGATGCCAACAAAATAGTATTGGGACACAAAATGACACTGTACACCACTCATTCAGTTACCCACCTCATACAGAATATGAATACACAACACATGACTTCCCAAAGACTCAGTGGATACGAGATCACTTTGTTAAATACTGACAACTTGGTACTTAAATATGTTCCGAATAGCAATCCAGTTGTACGTTTACTACATTCCATGTTACGTTTACCACACGAACCTGATCACACACATAATTGTGTAGAAAAAGTGGAACAAGTCACTTCACCAAGACCTGATCTTTCTGACATTCCAATTATAAATGCCGAAAATGTTTTTGTAGATGGTAGTTGTTCCCGTCCCTCTGACTCTACATTTTTGACTGGCTATGCTGTAGTTCAGTTGCCACATACAGTGTTAGAAGCAAAACCATTGCCCCCTGTTTCTGCCCAAGTAGCAGAACTAGAAGCTCTGACCAGAGCCTGTATTCTGTTCACAAACAAGGAAGTCAACATTTATACAGACAGCAGATATGCATTTGGAGTGGTACATGATTTTGGTGTGATATGGGCCAATAGAGGATTTAAAACAGCAGACAACAAACAGATAGCTAATTCAGAGCAGATCCTTAATCTACTGCAAGCAATTCTGCTCCCTAAAAAGGTTGCTGTTATAAAAGTAAAAGCCCACTCATCAGACAATAGTATAGTATCAAAAGGAAATGCTTTCGCAGACAGAGAAGCAAAAAAGGCTGCTGCCAGTTCACCCAATTCACCAGCCCCTACCACAATCTTCTTTAAAGAGCACTTCTCATCCCCTGATTTCAAAACTGTTGTGGCCCAAATGCAGTCAATGGCCACAGATACAGATGTCCATTTCTGGGCAAATGAAGGTTTGACCAAAGACTCTGAAGGTCTTTGGACAAAAGAGGGGAAGATCCTGGGTATACCTGAAGCTAATTGTATCCTAATTTTATCCTACCTCCATGGCCCAGGACACATAGGACCCGCCCCTCTTGTAAATATATATTCAAAATCTTTTTGCACAAATAATTTACAAAAACAAACTAAGCTTCTAACTAGAAGCTGCTTAACTTGTGCCCAGAACAATGTTCAAGGAAAAAGACATGGCCTACATGGCCATCTACCTCCACCCTTGGGACCATTAACAGATTTACAAATAGACTTCACACACCTACCAAAGCAAAAGGGAAACTTGAGGTGCCTCTGCGTAATCGTTGACAAATGGTCAGCTTGGGTTGAGGCAATTCCCTGTACCGGAGAAACCGCAAATATAGCAGCGAGATGCTTGTTAAATTATTGGATCTGTAGGTTCGGGATACCCACAACCATATGGTCCGACAGAGGACCCGCATTTAGTTCCTCAGTGACCCAAGTTGTAGCCAAATCTCTGGGGATGCAATGGAAACTACATATTCCCTATCATCCCCAGAGTGCAGGAGTAGTAGAGAGAATGAACAGGAACATCAAAGACAAATTAAAAAAGGCTACAGGAGGTACTCTAAAAGGTTGGTTGGAACACTTACCTTCTGTCCTTTTTCAGATAAGAACCACCCCCCATTCTAGGACAGGATTGTCCCCTTTTGAAATTCTAATGGGAATCCCTGCAAATATAGAATTAACCCCATTAGACCCAAATTCTGACATTAACGTTTATTCCCAACAGGAAGTGTACGTGAAAAGTCTGGTAAGTATGCTTCATGAAATAAATGAACAAGTTTCTGTCACCTTTTTTCCTCTTTCAACAGAACCAACCCACCCCTTCATCCCAGGGGACAAAGTACTGATTAAGCAGCTGGCTCACAGGAAAAGAATTGGACCAATCTACTCCGGACCGTGGAAGGTGGAAAAGGTATCCAGGACCGCGGTACTGACGGACCTAGGCAACACCTGGATCCACGCCAGCCGACTGAAGAAGTGTCCCCAGCTCCCCCTCAACTCCAGAGCCCCTAACAGTAACCAAGGATACACTCCCTTCAAGACAACAACAAAATCTACAAGATATTCAGGAAGGCATAGGACAAATCTCCCTGGAGGACACGATGATTTTACCTGGAAACTAAACAGAATCTTTCCATCATCAGGACAAGTGAAGAAGAAGAAGAAGAATAGTGAATTTTGAGGACATTAGATATATATATATATAATGTTTTCAACATCAGCAACAGGGAAGACCTTATGCCTCTGGTGCTGTCTAATTTTGGTAGTATTCTTACCTACTTGGCTGATAGCTAACTGTATATACCACCCAGAGGATTTGGGACCACTAAAAGGGATATGTGGGATTCCCAAGTCAAATAACACTCCTATAGTAAGACATAGAAGAAGTGAACCCCCCCAAGAGTTTTCTGATAAAATGTTGTTGTTGAAATTTAAATATAGCTATGCCCAAAAATCAGGTTTTGAAAAGTGCTGGATATGCAGTAAACTACATCCCAGTACTGCCAGAGTTCCTTTAATGGCCATACCTTTAAATTTTACCTCACTCCTAAATGGCACGCCCCCATTAATACTTACCAACGTTACAAGGATAAAGGATGATCATTATGTTGAATCAGAATGATCAAAGAGAGGATTATAAGGGGGCTACTTATAATGATATACCATTTTGATAGGGGTTGAAATGAATATGCTTAACTTTCAGCTTTTGAACAAAACTGTTGTAAGTATATTCTGCAGAAAAACGGTTTTGACCAGTATGTTGACATCAGGACGCATCTGTGTTGTGGTTTCTAACTCTGTACTTCACCAGAGGATATGAAACTAGTTAGCAGTGACTCAGGAGTTCTGTGGTCAAGTCAGCAGGTGTGAACTAACTGTCATACACTAACCTTTGCCTTACATTTCATATTGCAAACTAACCACCATCACATGACCAACCTTTGCCCCATATTCCATATTTCAAACTGAAGACTGTCACATGACAAGAAGTTGTTAATGTATGCATATGTGTATGAGTCTGATTGGTTCTTGGGAGAGCTGTCCCCTCCCTCTGCATTTCCCATAAAAGAGGAACGTATTGTCTATTAAACTTTGTAACCATCCTTCACGTACCATTGAGTGTATGTGTGATGTTTATCCACCGGTGAATTGGGATCTCCGCTTCTACCATCTCTGGCCTAGGCACTTAGAATACAAGAAGAAAGACGTGTACCTTGTCGTGGCAGAACCCATCATATCAAGCGGCTCCTGCGGGGGTAAGCACCATACACATACTGTTGAACAGTTTTAAAATTAGAAAAGGCCAACTCTTGATCCAAAAAACTCAGCTTCTAACTGGGAGTTCCTCTCCTGGATTGATGCTAAAATAACCTGTCGTTTGGCCAAACCAGCCACAGCTTATACAGAGCGACTCACTCATCGTTTGCCTTGCCATCTGCCAATGACTCACTGTCTAATCCATATTTTCCTTCTATCTTGTCGAAGGACCTTCGGTGACACGCAAACTGATCAAATTCACCTCTGGCATCTCAACGTCTTCTCCTTTTGGGTTGTTTCTTTTAAATATTTAGACTGCCTCGTGGTTACCAAGAACAGATGCCCAACCGGGCCTCCATACAATCGGTATGAACGTCACAATATTAAGAATTTTTATTGTTGAATGTTTTCACAGGAGGACAGCATGTACCTTCAGCTGATAAAGCAATGCTGTACAAGAGATTAACATCATCTTGACAATGTGACAGAAATGGGTTGAGCAATCAGTATCACCAAACACCGTCACTTCACACCTCATAGAATCTGCTTTCATTGTGTTCCTCGTGTTCTCCAAATGCCACAAATCTCTATAAACTGAAAGCCGATGAACCTTAAATCATAAAAATAGCTCGTCTCACAGTATAGAATGAAGGCGGTTGCATGACTGCTGTTTTTTTGGCGCCCTTGTGAAATATGCGCAGCCAAACCTGTGCCGATAAATCCTGTCCAAAGCTTTCTGTAAATGTAACTTTCTGCCAAAAAGATTTCACAGCAGAATGAACCTACGCAGGTGACGGCATGGGCGGCTAAAGTAAACTCCTCAAACAGATGGAGCACATGTTCTCCCAAAGAGCCTAGATGGAACATCTCCTTAACCATCTCATTCCAGATGTAGAGAGGCATTGATAATAGAATTGCTTGGCCATCGCAATGAGGTTTGTTTAAATTACTTGTATAGTAAAAAGTACAATTCTGCCTTTTTTAAAACATCATAACTTCCAAAACAATTCCATAAAAACTTATACCGCATACACACGGAATGGAAACAGTCCGATGGGAGTGTTTCATCTGATTTTCCAACCGTGTGTACGCCCAACGGTCTTTTTTTGTCGGACTTTGGATTGAGAGCCTGTTCTTAATTTTTCAGACGGAAAACCTTTCTATCTGATTTTTCGATCGTGTGTATGCGATTCCAACCCACAAAATTCAGACGCATGCTCGGAAGCATTAAACTTCCCTTTTATAGTGGAGTCGAACGTGTTGTATGTTGTGGTGTTATTGACCGTCGGAATTTGGTGTGACCGTGTGTAGGCAAGACAGTTTGAGCGAAATTCCGTCGGAATTCCGGCGGGAAAACCATCAGAGCTTTTTCTGACGAAAATTCCGACCGCGTGTACGCGGCAAAAGAGTTTTCATTATGGATAGTAGGAAAGCCTAGAAAAGCATTCCTCTATACCCCTGTGGGCAATTGTGCATCCTGGTCTATAGCCCACATACATCTTAAATATTGAGCCGTTTATTCAACTGTTCATCCAGAGCCTCTGGTTTATAGACCAAATACATCTTAAATATTGAAGTATTTATCCAGAGATGCTGATTTATAGACCAGATACATCCTAAATATAGAACCATTTATCCATAGTTTCATAGTTAGTAAGGCTGAATAAAGACACCAGTTCATCCAGTTCAACCTGAGTGAGTGTCTACAATTGTCCCTATCCCTGTACATTGCACACTCACATAGGTCCCTACCCTCAAGAAGCCCACAATCCAAGGTCCCCATTTATATACTAGGGCCAATTTTTGGACAGAAGCCAATTAACCTACTTGCATGTCTTTGGATCCAACTGCCCGTCAAGAGCCTCTGGTTTAAAGACTGGATACATCCTAAATATAGAGCCATTTACCCAACTGTCCATCCAGAGCCTCTGGTTTATAGACCAGAAACATCCTAAATACTGAAGTATTTATCCATACCGCTGGTTTATAGACCAGATACATCATATTTTAGAGCTATTTATCCAACTATTCATCCAGCACCTCTGATTTATAGACCAGACAAATTCGAAATATAGAGCCATTTATCCATAGTTTCATAGTTTCATAGTTAGTAAGGTTGAATAAAGACACCAGTCCATCCAGTTCAACCTGTCAATCAAGAGGATCTGGTTTATAGACCAGATACATCCAAAATATAGAGCCATTTATCCAATTGTCTATCCAGAAACTCTGGTTTATAGACCAGACACATCCTAAATATAGAGCCATTTATCCAACTGTCCATCAAGAGCCTCTGGTTTATAGACCAGATACATCCAAAATATAGAGCCATTTATCCAACTGTCCATCAAGAGCCTCTGGTTTATAGACTAGATACATCCAAAACATACAACCATTTATCCAACTGTCCATCAAGAGTCTCTGGGTTTTAGACCAGATACATTCAAAATATAGAGACATTTATCCAACTGCCCATCAAGAGCCTCTGGTTCAAAGACTGGATACATCCTAAATATAGCGACATTTATCCAACTGCCCATCAAGAGCCTCTGGTTTATAGACCAGAAACATCCTAAATATTGAAATATTTATCCAGAGCCGCTGGTTTATAGACCAGATACATCATATTTTAGAGATATTTATCCAACTGTCCATCAAGAGCCTCTGGTTTATAGACCAGACACATCCTAGATATAGAGCCATTTATCAAACTGTCCATCAAGAGCCTCTGGTTTATAGACCAGATACATCCAAAATATAGAGCCATGTATCCAAATGTCGATCAAGAGCCTCTGGTTTATAGACTAGATACATCCAAAACATACAACAATTCATCCAACTGTCCATCAAGAGCCTCTGGTTTTTAGACCAGATACATTCAAAATATAGAGCCATTTATCCAACTGTCCATCAAGAGCCTCTGTTTTATAGACCAGACACATCCAAAATATACAGCCATTTATCCAACTGTCCATTCAGAGCCTCTGGTTTATAGGCCAGATACATCCTAAATGTAGAGCCATTTATCCAAATATCTATCCAGAGATGCTGGTTTAGAGCCCAGATATGGTCTAATAATAAGGGAATGTATCCAACTGACCGTTCGGAACCACTGGTTTATATTCTAGATATGGCATAGCTATAGAACCAAAAAATCCAATGGACCATCCAGAACCCCTTGTTTATAACCCATATACAGCCTAAATATAGAGGACTTTATCCAAGTGTATGCCCAAAGCTGCTGGGTTATAGCCCAGATACAGCCTTCGAACAGAGCCAAATATCCAACTTTACATCCAAAGCCTCTAGTTGTAGATCAGATACAGAATACATGCAGAGGCATTTATTCAACTGTACATCCAAAGCCAGTGGTTTACTGTCAGATTACCCTAATGCGGCGTACACACGGTCGGAATTTCCGATGGAAACAGTCCAATGGGAGCTTTTCAATGGATTTTCCGACCATGTGTATGCCCATCGGTCTTTTTCTGTCGTAATTTCTGACGGACTTTGGATTGAGAACCTGTTCTCAATTTTTACGACGGAAAACCTTTCTATCGGATTTTCCGATCGTGTGTATGCAATTCCGACACATAAAATTCCGACGCATGCTCGGAAACAATTCGACGCATGCTCGGAAGCATTAAACTTCCCTTATATAGTGCTGTCGAACGTGTTTTTATGCCGCTGTGTTACAGACCGACGGAATTTGGTGTGACCGTGTGTAGGCAAGACTGTTTGAGCGAAATTCCGTCGGAATTCCGACGGGAAAACCATCAGAGCTTTTTCCGACGAGAATTCCGACCGTGTGTACGCGGCATAACAATACAAACTGCACACAGGAATATAATTACAACAACAGACATATACTATAAACATGACATTAATTAACCGCCTGGATGACTCAGAGGTCTGACCTTCCAGGTCAGCCTTGTCGTCTTCTCCTAGCTCACAAACTACAATACACATTATCATAAGTATAAACACAGAACACCTTCAGACAATAGCAGAGTTAATTAGCACAAACAACAATGGGTGAAAGACCCTTCAAACTTACTTTACTTACAATAAACACATTATGGCAGGGGGCCCCAGACAAGTGGCTTGCTGATGACATCAACATCAGCTATGAGTCCCATAATGGCCTCCTTAATGATGTCCTTTTGCATTACATAACAGAACATCTTCCCAAATGCTTGCAGCTCCCTCAAATGCCAGGCCCCACAGTCAGTAGGCAAGAGGCTAGCATTCAGTCCCCTCCAAAAGCCTCTGTCCTGGGTGAGTCTATCACAGTACTGACCTCAGCCTGCTAATGAACCTTGCTCTGCCTGTTTCCTGCCCACACTGCTGCCTCACCCTGTGTGACCATGGCTCACCCCTTGACAACGTCTCTGTCTGTGGCAATAACCCATGTTTCTTTGAGCCTTGTACCCCTGTCACAACATTCAGGGGTGCTTGGACCAGAGTCCTTCAACCGAGGTACGTGACATGGGGTCAATGGTAAATGTACAGTGGTGTGAAAAAGTGTTTGCCCCCTTCCTCATTTCCTGTTCCTTTGCATGTTTGTCACACTTAAGTGTTTCGGAACATCAAACCAATTTAAACAATAGTCAAGGACAACACAAGTAAACACAAAATGCAATTTGTAAATGAAGGTGTTTATTATTAAAGGTGAAAAAAAATCCAAACCATCATGGCCCTGTGTGAAAAAGTGATTGCCCCCCTTGTTAAAACATACTATAACTGTGGTTGTCCACACCTGAGTTCAATTTCTCTAGCCACACCCAGGCCTGATTATTGCCACACCTGTTCACAATCAAGGCATCACTTAAATAGGAGCTGCTTGACACAGTAAGGTCCACCAGAAGATCCTTAAAAGCTACACATCATGCCGAGACCCAAAGAAATTCAGGAACAATTGAGAAAGAAAGTGATTGAGATCTATCAGTCTGGAAAGGGTTATAAAGCCATTTCCAAAGCTTTGGGAATCCAGCGAACCACAGTGAGAACCATTATCCACAAATGGCGAAGACATGGAACAGTGGTGAACCTTCCCAGGAGTGGCCGGCCGCCCAAAATTACCCCAAGAGCGCAGCGACGACTCATCCAAGAGGTCACAAAAGATCCCACAACAACGTCCAAGGAACTGCAGGCCTCACTTGCCTCAGTTAAGGTCAGCGTTCATGCCTCCACCATCAGGAAAAGACTGGGCAAAAATGGCCTGCATGGCAGAGTTCCAAGGAGAAAACCACTGCTGAGCAAAAAGAACATCAAAGCTCATCTCAATTTCTCCACAACACATCTTGATGATCCCCAAGACTTTTGGGACAACATTCTGTGGACCGATGAGACAAAAGTGGAACTCTTTGGAAGGTGTGTGTCCAAGTATATCTGGCGTAGAAGGAACACTGCATTTCAGAAAAAGAACATTATACCAACAGTAAAATATGGTGGTGGTAGTGTGATGGTCTGGGGCTGTTTTGCTGCTTCAGGACCTGGAAGACTTGCCGTGATAAAAGGAACTATGAATTCTGCTGTCTACCAAGAGATCCTGAAGGAGAATGTCCGACCATCTGTTCGTGTACTCAAGCTGAAACGAACTTGGGTTCTGCAGCAGGACAATGATCCTAAACACACCAGCAAGTCCACCACTGAATGGCTGAAGAAAAACAAAATGAAGACTTTGGAGTGGCCTAGCCAAAGTCCTGACCTGAATCCTATTGAGATGTTGTGGTATGACCTTAAAAAGGCCGTTCATGCTCGAAAACCCTCTAATGTAACTGAATTAGGACAATTCTGCAAAGATGAGTGGGCCAAAATTCCTCCAGGACGCTGTAAAAGCCTCATTGCACGTTATCGCAAACGCTTGGTTGCAGTTGTTGCTGCTAAGGGTGGCCCAACCAGTTATTAGGTTTAGGGGGCAATCACTTTTTCACACAGGGCCATGATGGTTTGGATTTTTTTTCACCTTTTAATAATAAACACCTTCATTTACAAATTGCATTTTGTGTTTACTTGTGTTGTCCTTGACTATTGTTTAAATTGGTTTGATGTTCCGAAACACTTAAGTGTGACAAACATGCAAAGGAACAGGAATTGAGGAAGGGGGCAAACACTTTTTCACACCACTGTACATGCCACATTTCATGGGTTTAGAGGTCCCAATTCTTCAGGTTCTGTGAAACAGTATCAATCAAGAAAACATAAATCAACCTTAAAGTGGATTTCCACTCAAAAGTAGAAGCTCTGATTATCTGCCTCCCCCCGGTGCCTCATTTGGCACCTTTTCGGAGGGGGGAAGCGGATACCTCTTTTTGACAGGTACCCGTCCCCACTTCCGGGAGACCTGGCCGCGGACCTCGCTGCAGAAATTTCCCCCCGCTCCTTCCCCTGCCACCGGGCTGCTCAGAAAGCGCAGCCCGTTTGGTGCATTCACAGTAGGGAACCAGCTGGGGTAGAGAGAAAGATATCACCGCTCCAGGTAGGTCAAGCGACAGTTGACAACCTTCTCACCCAGCTTGGAAGCCCAGGTTCCGGCAATGCATATAGCAATCAAAAACAGGAGGAAGATCTGGACAGCCGCACTCACCGGCTGGGGTGTCGACTTCGCCGGACGCCTGGACAGGTAAGTGTCCTAAAATTAAAAGTCAGCAGCTACAGTATTTGTAGCTGCTGACTTTTAATTTTGGGATGGGGGGCTGGAGCTGTGCTTTAAGATGTCCTACTATATTCCGGGTCCAATCAAATATTCAATATGCATCACCAAAGTCATAATTCTTTTTAGATAATAGGACCAGGGACTTGGGAACCACCACAACACCTAGCCTCCCCACATTGTATGTGATATTGTATGGGCCATTTGTGTATACACTTGGATCTTATGATAAATCTTTTAGCTCAACATAGGTAAAAGTATAAAAATTTTAATGATAATGGGTTTCCTATATGTGTAAAGGCGCCCCAAAAGTCAATTTTTTGTGGCGTTCTATTGCATTGTTAAAAAAAAAAAAAAAAAGAGAGTTACATGAAATATTGACCAATTGGTAAATTACATACAGATTACATCAAAAAAAGAATCATTAGTAGAACTTATTTTTAATCATTGTCTTTTCTTTAACTGCAACTAATTACAAATATTTTAGCTTAAAATTACTTTTAAGCAATGTTTTTTTGAAAATATTTTTACATCTGTCCTGGGGTTCTCCTTTAGGCATTGGTCGGAGAAGAAAAAGGACCAATGCCAGAAGTCCTAAAGAAATTAATAACGCATGGAAGAATATAAAAAAAAATAATAGCCTATTTCACAGCTTTGCCTTGGGTTTCCCCCGGATTGATTTATCTCATGCAGACAATAATATTTATGTATGAAATGACTTCAGAGGATTATTATCAGACCATGACATAATACAAGGGTTTTGCCACCCTTTGCGATTTTATACTTTTTTTATTTCACACAAATCATTTTTATTACATTTCTTTTAGTTTGACAAATTGAACCATTTGAAATTTCAATCAAATTTGTGAACCTGTATGAAGTTAAAGAAAGAAAAAAAAAAAAAAGAAAGGATTACCTGTTAGGTATTATTGAGTCATTACCACATTGTACTTTTTGGCATAGGTTCGCATGTATTATTAATCCTAGGATGAAGGAGTAAAGATAAGTGTGTGTACATTAGCACTGTTACTATGGTGAGGAAAATAATTATGAATCACTTCTCACAATGTTGCTATGGCTTTTAATATAATAATAAAATGATTAGATCTTAAAACAAAAAAAAAAGTAATGGATTACAACAGACATATAATTTATTTCTGGGTCTTAGATAGATTTTTTTTTTTTTATAAATTTCCATTGGGCGAAATATTATATTGTTTGTCATGGGAAGCCGTTTACTTTTACTGGTTTTGGCTACCATACCAATGTCTATAATTTATCATAAAATCTTGCAGTAGCTTTCTATTTTGGGGAAATCTTTACGTAAGATTTTTTTTTTTTCTTTATTTAACTGGATCCTTAGGATTCGTCACTGGTGGGTTTTTATTTTTTTTTATTTTTAAGAAGAAATATTTTCCTAGTTACCATAGATATTAGGCTGTACCTAATCCAAAATTCATTGTGCACTTCTAGGGGAAGTCCATGTTGTACTTAAAGAATAAGTTACAAATAAAGTTTGAAAAAATTGGAGGCCAGAACCCAAAGCCAACTTCTATAATGCCAACCTAATGTTGGCATTATAGAAGTTGTCTTTGGGTTTGCTCCTCCAAGTTTTTCAAACTTTATTTGTAACTTACGTTTTGTGATCAACTGCCTTTGCTACGTCAGTGACATGAAAAAAGTACGGCATACAATTCAGGTTTGGCATCCTAGAAAAAATAAACTATAATGGGTTGAAAATTAGAAAAAGGCTAAATATTAGGCTGTACCTAATGCAAAATGCATGGTGCACTTCTAGGGGAAGTCCAATGTGTAGTTAAAGAATAGGTTACAAATAAAGTTTGAAAAAATTGGAGGCCAGAACCCAAAGCCAACTTCTATAATGCCAACCTAATGTTGGCATTCTAGAAATTGCCTTTGGATTTGCTCCTCCAAGTTTTTCAAACTTTATTTGTAACTTACAATTTGTGATCTACTGCCTTTGCTACGTCAGTGACATGAAAAAAGTACCGCATACAATTCAGGTTTGGCATCCTATAAAAAATAAAAAATAAACTATATTGGGTTCAAAATTAGAAAATGGCTAAATATTAGGCTGTAATTAATCCAGAATTCATGGTGCACTTCTAGGGAAAGTCCATGTTGTACTTAAAGAATAAGTTACAAATACAATTTGAAAAAATTGGAGGCGAGAACACAAAGCCAACTTCTATAATGCCAACCTAATGTTGGCATTATAGAAGTTGTCTTTGGGTTTGCTCCTCCAAGTTTTTCAAACTTTATTTGTAACTTACATTTTGTGATCAACTGCCTTTGCTACGTCTGTGACATGAAAAAAGTACGGCATACAATTCAGATTTGGCATCCTATAAAAAATAAAAAATAAACTATATTGGGTTGAAAATTAGAAAATGGCTAAATATTAGGCTAAATATTAGGCTAAATATTAGGCTGTAATTAATCCAAAATTCATGGTGCACTTCTAGGGGAAATCCATGTTGTACTTAAAGAATAAGTTACAAGTACAATTTGAAAAAATTGGAAGTGAGAACCCAAAGCCAACTTCTATAATGCCAACCTAATGTTGGCATTGTAGAAGTTGTCTTTGGGTTTGCTCCTCCAAGTTTTTCAAACTTTATTTGTAACTTATATTTTGTGATCAACTGCCTTTGTTACGCCAGTGACATGAAAAAAGTACGGCATACAATTCAGGTTTGGCATCCTATAAAAAATAAACTATAGTAGGCAGGGCCGGACTGGCCTACCGGAATACCAGGATATTTCCCGGCAGGCCGACTGCCCTGGGGCCGCTTTGCGGCTGCAGTGCTCCCCTCTCTCCTGCTCCTGTGATCAAGGAGCTGGCTGGGTCTGTGTGTGTTCGGCGGCCGCGCTGTAACACGGTCCCGCCCCCCTAGACAGGCTCATGTGATAGTAGATAGAATCAATGTTCCACCTATCACACGAGCCGATCTAGGGGGGCGGGACCGTGTTACAGCGTGGCCGCCGAACACAGACCCAGCCAGATCCGAGATCACAGGAGGAGATGCCTGTGAGTACAGCCCACCCTGGGTACCTGAATAGGGGGATCAGCAGGGGAGGAAATGAGGGCATATAGAGGAAATTAGCTTTCTATATTCCTCCATGCAGCCGCTGAATGCTTGGAGGAGGGAGAGGAGGAGAATCAAGCATTCAGCTGCTGCATGGAGGAATATAGAAAGCTCATTTCCTCTATATGCTGCCCCCCTGCTGATCCCCCTATCCAACTTCTTTTACTGCCCCCCCTCAGTTCTCCTTGTGCTCCTCCCAGTGCTCTCCTCCCCCACCACACTCTGCATCACCCCCCCCACAGTTCTCTCAACCCGTGTTCTTTCTGCCCCCCTGCTCTCCAGCTCTCACCATCCTTCTCTTTTTTGCCCCCCCCCAGTGCTCTGCACTCCCCACCGCTGTTATTGCCACTCCCCCCTGCTCTTTGCCCCCACCCATGTGCTCTCCAACCCCGCCAGTACTCTCTGCTCCCCCTTCTCTCCAGCTTCTATCCAGTGCTCTCCGCCTCCCCAGGACCAGAGGACAGACTGACTGGGGCTGGAAAATGAGGACGGCTGAAAGTGCAGGTGGCCAGGGACCACTCCATCTCACAGCAAACAGATCCTCTGGAAGGAGCACTGTCCCCATCCAAAATGAGAACAGCCCCTGCCTGCTGCTGCCATCATGGATATCCTGCTGGCATGCAAGGTACTGTACCGAGCATCAACAACACACCTTCCCACAGACAGGAACTGCAGACTGGGACATGGGGCACAGGAGGGGCTGCATTCATGGGCACAGTAAGGCTGCCCAGTGAGACTGCTTTCACGGCACAGTAAAGCTGCATTTGATGGGCGCTGTGCCATTGCCTGGAAGAAGGCGGCTAAGGACTGGGTCATGACACTGTTGGCTCCCAGAAGACGGTGGGCCCAGGACTGGGGTTCTCCTTGTAGAAGGGACAACCACGAATCCCACTTTAGTGACCTCCAGGGAGAATGGGATGGGCACAGTAAGGCTGCATTCATGGGTACAGTGAGACTGCTTTCACGGCACAGTAAAGCTGCATTTGATGGGCACAGTGAGGCTGCATTGATGGGCACAGTGAGGCTGCAATTAATGGGCACAGTGAGGCTGCATTTGATGGGCACAGTGAGGCTGCATTTGATGGGCACAGTGAGGCTGCATTTGATGGGCACTGGTGAGGCTGCATTGAGCTCTTGTATCATGTCTGCAACCTCTGACCATCTCCTGTATCATGTCTGCAGTCTCTGAGGGAGTCTGGAGAGGAGTCAAGAGTGGGAGCGCCGCCAGGATCGGGGTCATGGGAGAAGTCAGACGTGTGTGGACTGTGGAGAGGAGACTATAGGAAAACTAGAGCCACCAAGCTGGAGCCAACTGACTGAGCCCTGCTTGGTGCACCTGAGAGGAGGTCAGTGACAGCACCGCCAGGCCAGTTTGAAGGGGGGGTCACGGATGTAAGGGGGGAGTTACAATGATAATGTAAGGGGGCACTGATATAAAGGGTTTCCCCTTATATCAGCAACCCACCCCCCCTTATCTTAGTGTATTCTTTCTGCGGAAGGTGCCCCCCCCCCAACGTTCTGAATTCCTGGGGTCCCCCTTGATGATTGACCACTTTTAACTGGAATTTGCTTATATATTATATTTATATATATATATAAATCCCTATGTGAGTTCATATCTGTCTTATCTGTTTATAATACACTCTTCAAATGTGCTTTAAAATGTATGGTTTTCCCTTTCATGAACAAGAAAATAATGACGTTATGCTGTTGCGCTGGTATAATAATGCTTGTGGGGCTGGTAGGAAATTTTTTCCAGGGCTGAATTTTATTCCCAGTCCGGCCCTGATAGTAGGTTGAAATTTTGAAAATGGCTAAATATTAGGCTGTACCTAATCCAAATTTCATGGTGCACTTCTATGGGAAGTCCATGTTGTACTTAAAGAATGAGTTACAAATAAAGTTTGGAAAAATTAGAGGTGAGAATACAAAGCCAACTTCTATAATGCCAACCTAATGTTGGCATTATAGAAGTTGTCTTTGGGTTTGCTCCTCCAAGTTTTTTAAACTTTATTTGTTACATACTTTTTGTTATCAACTGCCTTTGCTACGTCAGTGACATGAAAAAAGTATGGCATACAATTCAGGTTTGGCATCCTATAAAAAAATAAAAAAATAAAACTACATTGAGTTGAAAATGAATTAGAGAATGGCTAAATATTTTTACAATTTTGTAACTTCTCCCAGTTATCAACAATCTGTTTAGAAACCCCAATTGTAGACCCTCTGTACATCCTCTAAATTAGGTGCTGGTGTTATTTCTATCGCAGACCAGTACTTCCGAAGGGTAAAAAAAAACATTTTAACAAGTAAATTAATTTAGGAGACTGTTAAAATGTAATTAAGCACAGATTATGAGAAACTTTTTTTTACATGCTATATAACAGAGTGTTCATAATCACAAAGTCACTAAACTCGTTTGTGTAGAGTGAAATATACCTGGTTAATCCTGCCTCCAGCTGTTCCTTCCATCTTCTCTGTGTTTGTGATTGTGTAGATCATCTGGTGTCCTCTTTGGAGCATGCTCAATTTCAGTTCCCTTCTAAACTCTTCATTTCCTCCTTTTTCTTAACTGTGCAGCCCATATGACACTTCCCTCCCTCCCATCCTTCAAAGTCTCCATACTTTATTTTGCTGAGAAATCACTTTGAAAAACACTCTCCTACCATTTCTGGCTGCAGCCATCTTGAGTAAGGGCAGATGATTCACAAAGTGTTTACTTCCTGAAATCCATCTGCCCTTAGGTCAGGCATGCAGGCAGAAGGGTGTGCTTAGCTGAGAAAATCACTTCTCCCATCCTAAAGACTCCTGGGCCGTTTGGCATATTTTGCCTAGGCCTGGAAACCAGGAAGTAACTGAAGAAATGTAAAAAAAATAAAGTTTAAAACAAATAAATATGATATACCTTCCTATCTATTCTATTCACTAATATTAGCAGCATGAGGATTTAAAATAGTCAATGTGGATTGAGAGTGTGACGTTCTGCTTTAGGCCCGGTTCACACTGGTGCGACATCGACAGTCGTACGACTTTGCCCTGTGACTTCGATCAAACTTTAAAGGAGAAGTCCAGCCTGAGCTCGTTTGGCTGGGCTTCTCCTATGCAATTCGTTTTGCACGCCTGTGACCCGTTTTCCGCATAGAGCGGACTGAAGTCCGCTCTCTGCTGACGTCAAAAGAAATCAGTCCAGGCGCCACGTCATCACGACAATGGAAGTCTGGATCCGCCAAGTGCCTGGACTGGCACCCATCTCAGCCTCTTAGCGAGCCGCTAAGAGCCTGAGACGGCCGATCCCGCCCTTCCACAGTTCAGCACTCCAGCGTGAAGGAGCAGAGCGGAGAGCTGCTTATTGACAGTCAGCAGCTCTCTTTCGGGATCTGTGAGAACAGAGCCATCAGCGATGTTTGATCGCTCCGTTCTCAGTGTAGAGGTGCAGATGCAGCATCAGGCTGATGCAACATCCACCTAGATAAGTATGATGGAGGAAAAACAAACAGAATTTCTGACAACAAATGTTCGATGGGAGCTTGTTGTCGGAAAATTTGACCGTGTGTATGCTCCATCGGACATTTGCTGTCGGAACTTCTGACAACAAATGTTTGAGAGCTGGTTCTCAAATTTTCCGACAACAAAACTTGTTGTCGGAAATTCCGAGCGTGTGTACACAATTCCGACTCACAAAATTCCACGCATGCTCGGAATCAAGCAGAAGAGCCGCACTGGCTATTGAACTTCATTTTTCTCGGCTCGTCATACGTCTTGTACATCACTGCGTTCTCGATGTTCGGAATTTCCAAAAAAAAATTGTGTGATCGTGTGTGTGCAAGACTAGTTTGAGCCAACATCCGTCAGAAAAAAATCCATGGTTTTGTTGTCGGAATGTCCGAACGTGTGTACGCGGCATGTGTGTTCCCTTCACTGGAATTAAGGGGCCAAGCCAAACCCCTGAAAAAACAACCCCACACCATAATCCCTCCTCCACCAATTTGGAGGGGTGGCCCAATACTTTTGGCAATATAGTGTGGATGAAGGAGTTTGGGATGGAGGAACTTGACTGTCCTGACCTAAACCTGATAGAACATCTTTGGGATGAATTAGAGTGGAGACTGCCATGGATTGGCGCCAGGAAAGAGAAAATGTTTGATAAGTATTTGATACAATGTTCCAGTTTTTGGTCTATTATAGGCTAATATTTTTCCAGTTAATTCTTTTAGTTTTTCCCAAGTATGTGTTTTTTTTTCCGATTCCGGTTCTATGTAGAACATTTTTGTATTTATGTTTTTTTTAATTGTTAGATTAACATGATTACATATTTTTGTTCTCATTCATAAGATCTCTCAGAAGTCTGAACCCTGCCAAAGATGCTCTCTATGCTACTTAGCATTAATCTGTGTAATAGGTTGTGGTTTTCTGTCCTTTCTATGAACAGGCGAATGTAACTGGATTCTTGACATCTGGAGACATTATTGAGCGCATGATGCAGTAAAAGTCTCACCGTCTACTCCCAAGAATGGCTGATCATGGTGTTAAGTGGACGGAGGATTAAACATTTGGGAGAGGAGATGGACAGGATCATTCCTGAAGGGACGATTTAGCGATCCTTGTTCCTGGACCCTCCCGAAAAGTCAGGCCAAGGGGCCGAAACATATCCAATGGTAAACAGCGCGAAGGCGGTTGAACTATTTCAAGAGTGTAATTTTATGGTGGTCAAGGGACCCAGAGGCTGAAAAACTAATAAGGGTGGTTACTACCCCTGCTGCGTAACACAACCGTTGACACTAACGCGTTGAAAGTTTTTGACATCCAGCTTAACGTTTGGATCAAGCAGACGTAATAAATGTAATAGGACTTCACATTTCCTGCACGGCAGCTAAATTGAAACCCATCAGGAAAAAAAAAGACCTCAGTGCCAGAATTAATTGGCCATTGTCTTCAGAGCGGAATGGCCTCCGGCTTCGCCTCCTCGTCAGGTGCAATAAAACGATACCCAACGAAAAAGGCGTTTTCTTTTGCAAATGTGTGAATCCAAGCTTACCGAAGTGTCCGTAATCGTTTATACAAGCACAGATGTCGTGAGTACGTCACACTCGGAACGCGTTATTAATTGTACGGGTCCAAAGAATGCTTCCTAGTGGGAGTTTTTTTTTTATTGGCTATCACATTGTCACATGCTTTCTCTTTATGGTAATCTCACACTTTCCAGTTTGCAGCTCAAGCTGTAGTGTTATTTCAAGTTCCCCGGTGGCCTATGTTATCTGAAATCTTGTGCAAAGTTCTGGAAATTTTGTCAGCACACATGGTTATTCTAGCTTATGCAACTCCGAATTTTCTTCTTGGGCTGTTGGGAAACATTTGACCTTTTAGAAAGATCGTTTTTCACATTTTTTTCCCCCCATCATCTATTGTATCTGTCTGGTGTAAACAAAAAAATGTATACAATTTATTCTCTTGCTTCAGCATTTTTCAGTTTCTATGTAGTTGCGAGTCATGGCTCATTTTAGAGCTGGGGTGGAATAAAATTAGGCGGATGTGCTACAGGTTACTCAGATCCCGACCACCCTACTTAAAGTGGCGTGGAAACGTGGAATCCGCTTATCTGCCTCCTCCCCCCCTGCTGTGCCACATTTAGCACCTTTCAGGGGGGAGGGGGAGTGGGTACCTGTTTTTGACAGGTACCCATCCCCACTTCCGGGACACCTCGCCGCAGGAAGTCCGGACCCCCTCTCCTCCTTCCCCCGCCACTGGGCCATTCAGAAAGCGCAGCACGCTTGGCGCATGTGCAGCAGGGAACCGTCTTTGAAGCCGCAAGGTTTCCCTCACAAGGAATGGCGGCGGCAGCACCCGAGAGCCGGTTAAAAAATCAGCTGGGGTGCCGACATCTCACGACCCTCGGACAGGTAAGTGTCCTAATATTGAAAGTCAGCAGCTACAGTATTTGTAGCTGCTGACTTTTAATTTTTGGAGGGGGGGGGGGCTTGGGCTGGAGCTCCGCTTTAAAGTAGTCCTAAGGTTTAAAGGTTTCTTTACAGTTCTCTTCTTCTGACAGTTCTTATATAACGGAGGGCAGGGCCACCCGGTGACCCCGCCCCTCTCTGACGCACGGTTCCGTTATAGAACTGTTAGAAGAAGAGAAGCGTCACACAGAGGATGCCTCCCATTGAGCAGAGCGGTCCGAGAACGAAGCGGGGAAGAAGAGACGCCATGGAGGAAGATGCCGGACGAGAACACCGGAGGAAGAAGCAGAGGAAGAAGAAGATGGAGGAAGAAACCGAAGGATGAAGGAAGGAAGAAGAAAGAAGACCTGAAGAAGATGGAAAGAAGAAGACTTTAAATAAAGGAATTATCAAAAACTGGCTCTTGTCATTTTTAAAATTTTTTGACACTTTTTTTTTGTGAAATGGTAGGGGTACTTCTGTACCCCCTTACCATTTCACACAGGGGGGGGCCGGGATCTGGGGGTCCCCTTGTTAAAGGGGGCTTCCAGATTCCAATAAGCCCCCCGCCCGCAGACCCCCACAAACACCGGGCAAGGGTTGTGGGGATGAGGCCCTTGTCCCTATCAACATGGAGACAAGGTGCTTTGGGGGGCTACCATCGCGGTCCAGGGATGTGCACAAGAGCCTCATTGGAGGACTCTCCCTCCTCATTGGTTTTAGACAATGTATCTCTATTCTTTTCTTTTTTTGTTTTTTAATTCGATTTTAAATCCAGACTAAATTTTGTTTTGTTATTTCGAAATTCATTTAAATTTGGTACTATTGTAATTTGAAAATTCGGATACATCTGCATCTCCAAATAATGAAAAAGTCGTCCAAATTTAGATTCGGAGTGCACAATTCTAAAGAGGAGGATTGAGGCCACTCTGTGCAAAACCACTGCACAGAGCAGGTAAGTACACCGTGTGTTATTAAAAAAATAAAAAAATAACTTTAAGCTTCAAAAAAAAAAAAAACCCACTAGTTGTCCTAGCTTCCCCCATCCCTAAACACTTAAAGTGGTTGTAAAGGCACCTTTTCTTTTTACCTTCATGTATTCTATAAACCTTTGTTTTAATAAAGAGTGAATTAATAGACATGTCATGTGCAATTTGTTTCGTTCCTAATTAGTTTTTTAACGAATTTCGACAAATTAGTTAATTTGGAAATATCCAAATTAACCAAAACCCGTTTTTTTTACGAATATTCGTAAATTCGAAAAATCATAAATTCGGAAGTTCGGAAATTTGGAAATTCAGAAATTCGAAAATTCGAAAATTCAGAAATTCGGAAATTCGAAAATCCGAAAACTCTAAAATTCGAAAATCTGAAATAATAACTACCGTATGTATATACTCGAGTATAAGCCGAGTTTTACAGCACATTTTTTTGTGCTGAAAATGCCCCCCTCGGCTTATATTCGAGTCAAGCACTTTTCTGCAGCAGAGAATGACATTTTCCTAACCGACTTTGGGGCCCCGTATCTCGGGGTCATTTGGTGCTAAGGACCCCAAATTTGGTGTGCAAATTTGGTGTGCAAACCCAGTGGAACTAGGAGCTGGGGTTCCTAGCACCAAGTGGCCCCCGAGATACGGGGCCCCAAAGTCGGTTCGGAAAATTTCATTCTTGACATTTTCCAAACTGATTTTGGTGCCCCGTGTCTCGGGGCCACTTGATCCTAGGAACCCCATCTTTGGATATTTGTATTGCTAGTTCCACTGGGTTTGCACGCCAAATTTGGGGCTCCTAGCATCAAGTGGCCCCGAGATACGGGGCCCCAAAATCAGTCAACTGTGTCCATCTGCAGCCATGTCATTTCGAGACCCTTTGGGTCCAGAGACCCCAAATTTTGGCTGCAGCTAGGGGGCATCTAGGAACCCTTAACTACTGAGTTTGAAGTTTGGGGGACCTATGGCTCAGTGAGGCATGCAGATGGGCACAGTGAAGCTGCAAATGGGCATTGTTGACCCTCTTTTCCACTCATTTCTCACCCTAGGCTTATACTCAATAAGTCAATAAGTTTTCCCATTTTTTTGTGGTAAATATTGGCTTATACTCGAGTATATACAGTAATAACTATTACCGACTATTAAATTCTAGGTATTGGAATTTCCTTTTAAATTTGGCTGTAAGTAAACGTAACAAATACGAATTTATCAAAAGTTCTGAATTATCTGAAATAACGAATAGTGTATCTAAATGATTGGAACGTAATGAATTAATACAAATAAATAACAATAATAATAATAATAAACATGTTTTATTAATATTATTATCATTTATTAATAATTTGGTAATCTGTTACATTCGTTTACATACGGCATTCGTTATTTCGGGTAATTCGTAACATCGGATAAATTCGTATTCGTTACGTTCACTTACAGCCAAAGGAAATTGCAATACCTATAATCTAATAGTTAGTTATTAATAGTTATTTAGTTATTCTTTAGAATTTTCGGATTTTCTGTCTTATTTTTAGGTATTCAAATTTTTGAAATTTATGAATTGCGATCATAACGAATGACCCAAATGAACCTAAAAACAAACAAAATTTCCCCGTTACTACTTTGTACTCTCTTTCTTTTTCCAGACTGACGCGCCGCCCCCTCTGGGGTGCCCAGCGCTTGGTTTTTAGAATTCCGTAATTTAAAACCAAGCGCGGTATCAAGGTTTGTTTCATAGTACCCAATGATATTGACCAACTCATATATCTGTTCTTAACATTTGATATGATATTTAGTAGGCATTTGCTTGCTACACATTCATTGGAACCTGTAGGGTTACAGTATCATAGATATAGTTAATATTGGCTTTTTTATATATCTTCACTTAATAGTGAAGTAGAATTTATAGGCAGCATTGAGTTGCACTTGCTGTCCACTTAACACTTTTTGTTTTTTGAGGCACGTTTATTTTGATTAATGTCACGACAAGGTTGTTCTTCTATACAACCGTGGGATATAATTTCTCACTTTATATTCACCCAAGGTTGTGTGTGGACCACTCGGTATTAGTGGATCCACACTGGGGTCTATCTAGCGTGTTTGTCTGGGGGAACAATACGCAAGACTCGACTACGGGGCCCCGGGGGCATATCACCGCCTCATTTTAACCAGAGGACTCCACTACCACCCCACAACCTCACCCCACCCACAACCTCACACGAACCTACCCCCTATCCCCACACACCCCCCCCCCCCCTCCCCCTGCACACCCCCACAACTCTGTCACCCCCCTGATGTCACACCTATTTTGACCCTAAATTTTGTTATTTTTTAACACTAACATTCTGAACAGTAAAGCAGGTGATTGTTGGATCTTCCCAGTCTGAGAACCGAATGCTGGTAACAGAGACCTTTTTAGCGCTTACACTGTTACACATTTAAATGATTGGAACGTAATGAATTTAATAAAAATAAAATAAAGACAATAACAATATAATATTAATAAACCATGTATTATTTAAATAATATTATCTATTATTAATAATTTTTTTGTATTCAGTACCATTAGTAACATAACATAACACGGCAATCGTTAGTTAGGGCAATAAAAATTTTTTTTAAATTCGTAAAAAAAAACGACTGAAACGAAAACGAACAAATTTTTCGGCATAGCACATGTCTATGAATAAAACACTTTAGGAGCCTTTGACAATCTCTCCTACCCATGCTTGATTTTTGGGCTTGCAGGTGAAACCCTTCTAACGGCTGCAGTCAGCTTTCAAGATTCTACATTTAAAGGGTAACTCCACTTTCATGGGAACAAAAAAAAACAGCAAATACAAAAAAAAAAAAAAACAATAATAATATAGCATATACAATTGCTACACAAGTCATATTGTAATTGAATGTTATTAAAAATTATCTTTCCTTTTTCAATCTGCAGCCGCTGTAATTTTCTGTAAAATGCAATATGGCCACCTGGAGGCGTTCTTTTATACAGAACGCCCCCCCAAAAATATAATTTCCTGCTTGTGTGATTGGCTCACTCATTTTTTCCAGAAGTCTGCACTAAGATACAAGTCAGATTTTTGGAATCCCCTGCAACAAAATTGTAATTTTTGGTAAAATAATCCCTATTATATCAGATTTTTGAATTTTTGGGTTTTCAAATTTCGAATTTCGGAATTTTTGAATTTACGAATATTCGAATTTACAAATTCTTGAATATTTGAATTTACAAATTTACAAACAGGTTTTCATTAATTTGGATGTTTACGAATTAACAAATTTGTCGAAATTCGTTAAAAAAACGAATTCAGAATGAAACAATTTGCACATGTCTAATAATCCCAATAGGAAATTACGTCTAAAGGGATGCAAACCCTGCCACTCCCATTAGACTCACTCAGCAAAGGGAAACACACAGGGATTTCTGCAAAATAACAAAATGTAGGAATCTGCAACAAATTGTTAACATCCTTTGAAATGTACATAGATCACCCAGAGGGGAATGTATTTTTCTCAACAAAAGTAGAGTTACTTTTTAATTTTTAAGTTGAAACACAGAGTTTCAAAGAGCAAATCAAAGCTAATAGTATATGAAAAATATATATTATGGGGGAGGTACCACGTTCATGGGTAATATATAAAGAAAAAATACAAATGTCTTTGTGCCAATTATCAAAATTTCATAATGGGTTAAAAATTAACAATTTTATTCAATACGTCCATAAAAGCATTAAAATGAAAAAAAAAAAGTGATGCATAAACATTATCACAAGTATGCTGCTTGAAGAAAGTATCTTAACATGTTTCGCCTTTTGTACGGCTTCTTCAGGAGAGTGTATAACAACATTCAAGTTGCATCAAATTAATAGCTAAATAGAGAAAGTGCAGGCAAACACACAAGTATCACTAAAACAAGCATAAACAGTACTGTAGGCACCAAAACCTAAAAAATAAAAATAAAAAACAATGTACATTTAATGGAGTTGGATGTTGGGCATCTCACCAAATAGTTGTTCATGTTCAAATCACAAATGAATAAACAGGGCAAATTGGTTCATACAATGGCACCAGTCCAAAGGGGTTACCCCAAAAGGGAGGCTACAGGAGGGGCATCCAGAGTGACTCCACTACCGACGATTTCCAAAAATCTACAAACATTTGATAAATCTATAAATGTAAGGATTTAATTTAGGTGTCCTCTCCCTAATGCAAAAGACATGGAAGGGTATTAGGCCACAAAGTACTTGGCAAACAAATAGATGAGAACAGAGTCTCCTTGACTTCCAGACACTTAAAGTAGTGCACTGATACAGGCAATTTTCAATGGCCAACCAGCTAGATTAACTCAGGAGAGGAACAACATACAGGTAAAGGAGTATAAAACGAAGGAATATATGCAGCATAAGGGGTTTTCAAAAGGAGTATTGGTAAAACATACACATAAGAGAGAGAGAGGATGTGTGTTTTGCAATCAAAACCAGACCGCATGCTCTGGCAAAATGGCCGCCAGAGCATGCACCTTGCGCGTGACGTCACGGCGCGATGCTGTCGTGAACGGTGTCAACCCTGTATGCATGGGCCCACCCAGGTCTGACTTCCAGCAGCCCCAGGTCCTAGTATATCAACAACCATGACGAGTATATCGACAACCAACAGCAGTGCCGCCGGGAGGGGAAAAGACTGATCAATCTCAGAGACTATCAGAGCCAATCTGAGGGCCGACACAAGGACAAAAAGAATCATCCATTGGTCAGTCCAACAAGAAGGAACCGAAATTGGGGAAAATCCCAAATAGCTAAAAGAGGAGACAAGAATGGATGGACCGAGAAGGTGCGGACAGAAAGGTACTTTCCTACACCTGTGGTGGGAATGCCCTGTTATTTGTCACTTTTTTCTGTGGAGGTCCGTAATCTAATTATTAAGGTGACAAACCACCAGATTGCTGATGACCCTTTACCCATGTTATTCCATGACACTGTGAAGTCGGTAGGGTCTTACAAACGCTCCCTGATGCCTCACCTCCTTAATGCTGGTAAATGCCTCATATCCATCCACTGGAAGTTCCAATCGGCCCCCACAATTAAAGAATGGCTGCTGAGGGTACACAACATTATGGAGGCGGAGGAGTGGAGACATCAGTGCACCAATACTTACCCAACATTCTATAAAGGCTGGGTCTTATGGATTGACTTTCAATCCTCTGACTTGTATAAACAACTGCTGCTGTAATTGTGATAATTGATCTAGTTGTGTTGGATTACCTACGCTTTTTATGAGACTTGCTGACCAGGATATGTCCCGTTAACATGTTTTCAACATAGTATGTCGACACACTGTTATTCCCTCTACTCTTTTTTGTTACCCCCCCCCTTACTCCCCCTTTTTGCCCCTCCTTCCCCTCCTACCACTTCCTCATCCCCCCCTCTGATATTTACATAGATTCATCATGGGATCCTCACCCTTAGCTGGAGCTATTAACATTATGGTGCTCCTTATATATTTTATGTTCTGTGTGGACCCTGTGAATGTCTCATTATTGTTATTCTCTGCATGGGTGTAGCATAAGGTGTTGCAGGGGTCACAATCGCAACCCTGCCCCTAGCTCCAGGGGGCTCCTGCAGCCTCCCTGTCATATTATCCTATCCTCTACAAAATCCAGGTCCGATCTGCCCTAGGGCCCCACAGCCACACTCCAGTACTGGGCTTCTACTTTGCCTTCCACAGTTCATACCCCTCTGTTCCCATTGGCTGGGGAGGAGCTGTGAGACATTTCCTGAATGGAGAGGAGCACGAGGTGAGAACAGCCCAGGGTGGGGAAGTGTCTGTGCTGTGTGCTGGCAACATGGAATGGTAACCGAGCTCAGTGAGGCAAGAAGAGGAGATTGCCGTCCTGTAGCCACGATGGGACCGATGTCCCTGGTGAGGTATGACACTGATCAGTGTCTCCTAGTCACCAGCTGGGATTCTCTTTACCCCCCGCCTGGGGATGTCTACTTACCCCACTTCCCTAACAACTGGGGAAAAGACACGCACCTCCGGGAGGTGACCTTCCCCCAACACCTGCCAACACTGACAGAGAAACCTTCAGAAATTAATAAAACAAATCCCTTAACACCTCCTCGGGGGGTCCCTGAAGGTCTGCAGGCTCCAGATTTTGTGTCACATGGCTTTGCCCTCCCAGATCTAAGTTGCCCCCCCCCCCAAGCCCCCTGACCACCCCCTCTACCCTGAATGCTATGCCCGGCTGCTGAGCACCTTTCCCATTACAGCACTCTATACTGCTCCTTCTCCGCAGGGCTGCAATCCTTTACAACACAGCCAGTCAGCCATGATCTGCACAAGGTGTATATGCCTACTGCAACTACACTGCCATTCCGACCAGAGAATTTTACAGGTCAGAAGGGCAACATAAAAGCCAGATACACCCTGTGTAGACTGTGTGGCTGTGTGTAAAAGGATGTGATTCCGGCCCTGTGTAGTGTGTGGGGGGGGGGAGGCTGTATACAGTGCTGGGATGGGAAAGGAGCTCTGCAAGTGACCTGCCAGGGGTCCCTGTCCCCTAATTCTCCAGCGGTGATCCCTGTCCTCTGATTCTCCAGCAGTAATCCTTGTCTTCTGTTGTAAAGAGGAACTCTGGGAACTCAAAACTCTTAAGCCACTTTCAGTATCTTGGTATGCAGTGGATGTATCTGCACGCACGTTGGAAGTAGTGGGGGCAGGTCAACTTTTGCATCGAGGGCCCACAAGCTTCAAGCTACGCCTCTGATTCTCTGTATCATTTGTGGAATATGTGTATTTGTACTTCTTTCTAATCCCGCATACACATGATTGGAATTTCGGCCAGCAAAAGACCGAAGAGAGCTTTTCATCGGAAAATGCGACCGTGTGTAGGCTCCATCGGAATTTTGCTGGCTGAATTCCCGCCAGCAAAAAATTTGAGAGCATGTTCTCAATTTTTCCGACGGAAATTCGGATCGTGTTTATGCAATTCCGACACGCAAACTTCCTACGCATGCTCGGAAACAATTCGACGCATGCTCGGAAGCAGTGAACTTGATTTTTCTCGGCTCGTCATAGTGTTGTACGTCACTGCGTTCTTGACGGTCTGAATTTGGTGTGACCGTGTGTAGGCAAGACAGCTTGAGCGGAATTCCGTCTGGAAAACCGGCGGAGCTTTTTCCGACGAGAATTCCGATCGTGTGTACGCGGCATTACTGTTTTACTGGGAAATAAAATAAAGATTTTTCACAGAATGGAAGGCACCAAAAATGGAGGAAGGGGATCGTTTACAACGACATGGTCCTTGTTTTAATAAAGAATGCATGAAACTCTTCAGGAGCCTTTGACAAGCTGTCCTTCCCCATGCTTTATTTTTGGGCTTGCAGGTGAAACCCTTCTAACGGCTGCAGTCAGCTTTCAAGATCCTACGCTTACGTTTTTTGAGTCGAAACACAGAGTTCCAACGAACAAGTCAAACCTAATAGTACATGACTTAATGACTCTTCGACAGGAAAGATCATTTTCAAGATCAGAATATCTTAAGCTGTCAAAGAGCGCCAACTAAATCCAGGGTTATGCTCCGAAGACGAAAAGAATGACTCACGGTATTGATGGCATTAATGATACGCAGGAAAATCGTAATGCCAATCCAAAGTATGTTTTCATTTCCACGCCAATAGAGCTAAGTACTGTGGGAATAAGAGACCTTTAGGATAATGAACTGTACATGCCAGGAGAGCTTTGGAAGGTAGGTGGTATATGGCAATCCTAATGATGAGGAACGCATTACGAGACAAGGGTGTTAATGGCGGGGACTTCCTAGGAAGATGGAAAAGTGTTACGGAGAAACGTTTACTCACTTCAAATAAGTGACAGGAAAGAATAACATGTTTCTATGGTCAATGGTAAATTGTGAGAAGAATAATTAACTGTGAGTTCCCAGGTCTCCGGGGCGCAAGGAAAAACAGTTCAATCTTAGTGTGCAGCTGGTCAGTGCGAGGAGGTAAGAGAAAGAAAAATATGGGCCTATCATGATTGAAAATAAATATGTTCTACCCATTATTATTTTTTCTTGTGTTTTTTTTCTAAAGGAATGCAACTGAATTCAGGATTATATTTAGATTTTGTTCCCTTTGAAAGAGGATGTCTACTGTGGATGATGTACTCAAAATAGGCAAGCTCAGGGCAAAGGACTAGCCAACTGTGTCCTGTAGGCTACCTGCAAGCAGGGCTGTCTTTAACACGGGGCAAAAGAGGCAGCTGCCCTGGGCAAAGTCATTGCTGTGGGGCCCAAAGCAACTGCCCCTTGAGCCCATCTTGCCTGCAAATAGTAGAAAAATTGAACTGGCTATTACTCAGGAGATGAGGGGAGAATTGAATGTTGGGGGTGCTGGTGATTGGTTGAGTGCTATGTCTGCAGCTTGTGCGGTGATTGGCCAGCTCGGTAAGGTAAACCTTGTCTGGCGAGAGCACCTGTCAGTCCTGGGCACCTTCACATTGACCCCTCTACCTCACTATGTCCGATAAGCCACAGACCTTTGGCTTGCTGAAGAACTTCTTGGGGGTTTTGGCGGGTTGTTCTTGGTGTTCGCCTGACATCCTCACAATCAAGATGAGATCACTGGGGGGAGGGGGCAGCAACGCAGGGGTCTGTGGAGGAAAGGGAAGGGTCCTGTTTAATGATGGGAGTAGCAGGGGGGAGGATTCCTGTGTAATGAAGAGGATAGTATGGGGGTGAGGGTCCTGTGTAATGGTGGAGATAGTATGGAGGAGGGGGTCCTGTGTAATGATGGGGAAAGCATGGGGAGGGGGTCCTGTGTAATGATGGGGGTAATATGGGGGAGGGGGTGATGTGTTATTATGGGGGTTGCATGGGGTAGGGGGTCCTGTGTAATAATGGGGGGTAGTATGGGGGGAGGGGGGTCCTGTGTAATGATGAGGGTAGTATGGGGGTGGAGAGGAAATTTTTTGCCCAGGGTCCAATTATTATTAAAGACGGCCCTGCCTGCAAGGGATATTTTCCCCATTATTGGTTTACCATACCTTGTTCTACACTTTCTAGGGGCAGCCATGTTGGTAGAGGACAAAAGAGCTCACAAGAGCTCACACTCTGGGGAAATCCAAAGCCAGGAAGACATCAACCTAAACGGAGGAAGTGGTGAACGTGAGCTATGAAATGCATCTTTTCGGTGAAATAAGCTTCATGATTTTCATCATACACTATGACTTCTGTCCATCTTTAGACTCATCACAATCCTATCACACACTCCAACGGGCGTCTCTGCCGTCCAAAACACCAACAGTTTTTTTGCACCCCCTCCTATCCAAGAATGTTGGTAGCGGAGCAGCTTCCTCATGTCAGAGCTACCTTCCTGATGACTGCTGGGGGAATATTCAAGAAGTATTAGGAGAGTTGGAGGAAGCACAGATCTACTGAAATAATAAAGCAGAAGCAGGGGGTTCCTTCCACTGCAGGTTCTCAGGTACAACTTCTTCTCCAGCAAGGAGAACATAGTGAGTAGAAAAGTATTGACTTCACCAAATCTCACTCCAAATCCGCTGAGACTAGCAGAGTCAGCAGTGCCTTAGATGATCTCATACTACAGATATACAAATATGAGACTACAAAATAGCAGTGCCTAGGCAAAGAGGTGCACTGATATTTTTCATGAGGAATTCAAGTAATAAGTAAATTTTTCTTGCTACTGCTTAGACACAGTTAACGTTTCTAGTTGTTCAATATTAGATAGCAAATCTTTTTACTTTCTGAGTTCAATCCCTGTTTATCCTCAGAGTATAGTTTAGTTCTGTATCATTGTGGTGCAGCTGGAGAGCTTCATTGCTTAACGGTACTGCATGCTCTATAGGGATTCAGAGTTTGATCTTAACCAGAAAGAGTTTGTCCATGAAGGTTCACTTATAAAAAATGGTCTTTAAATGGGCCCCCTAAGCCATCGTTCTGCCCTCATAGAGTACTTCTGTCCGCTATGTTCACTAAAGCAATCGTTTTAGAATCAGAACATACATTATATTACCAAAAATATTGGGATAACTGCCTTTACACGCACATGAACTTTAATGGCATCCCAGTCTTAGTCCGTAGGGTTCGATATTGAGTTGGCCCACCTTTTGCAGCTATAACAGCTTCAACTCTTCTGGGAAGGCTGTCCACAAGAGAAGGCCTGGCTCGCAGTCTCCGCTCTAATTCATCCCAAAGGTGTTCTATCGGGTTGAGGTCAGGACTCTGTGCAGGCCAGTCAAGTTCCTCCACCCCAAACTTCTCTCATCCATGTTTTTATGGACCTTACTTTGGGCACTGGTGTGCAGTCATGTTGGTACAGGAAGGGGCCGTCCCCAAACTGTTCCCATAAAGTTGGGAGCATGAAATTGTCCAAAATGTCTTTGTATACTGACACCTTAAGAGTTCACTTCACTGGAATTAAGGGGCCAAGCCCAACCCCTGAAAAACAACCCAACGCCATAATCCCCCCACCAACAAATGATTTGGACCAGTGCCCAAAACAAGGTCCATAAAGACATGGATGAGTGATTTTGGGGTGGGGGAACTTGACTGGCCTGCACAGAGCCCTGTTACCTCAACCCGATAGAACAGAGCGGAGACTGCGAGCCAGGCCTTCTTGTCCAACATCAGTGCCTGACCTCCCAAATGCTCTTCTGGAAGAATGGTCAAACATTCCCATAGACACACTCCTAAACCTTGTGGACGGCCTTCCCAGAAGAGTTGAAGCTGTTATAGCTGCAAAGCGTGGGCCAACTCAAAATTGAACCCTACCGACTAAGACTGGGATGCCATTAAAGTTCATGTGTATGTAAAGGCAGGCGTCCCATTACTTTTGGTAATATAGTGTGTATACATTCTCTTTTAGTATCAGAACATATATATGTTTTGGCTTTTTTGCATTTTTATTTTATGTCTCATTTTCATATATTTGTTTTACTGTGTTTTTTCTCATGTTTGCCTGATAGCCCTGAAGATGGGGGAGTTTGGCTTTGATGTACTTGCCGATGTTACCAATAAATACCTTTTTTTTTTTTTTAATCAGAGACAAAGTTAATAGATTTTTACCAATGAATACAACAAGTACAACCAACATATAAGGGTCAGTAATGTGGATCCACAACCTCCGTCACCCTTCGACACCGGGTGCTCTTTCCTTCCTACTTTTCCAAGTCATAGAGTACTATTCACTAAAGCAATAGGTCACCTGCAATAATTAAAGCGGTTCTGCACTGGGGTTTTTTTTTTTTTTGGGGAATATGCTAAGGGCTAATAGGAAAATTGGGGGACTCAACTGTTCCATCTTCATTCGTGATCGCTGCCGGTTTTCGTCCGATGAAGTTCTTTTTATTCTGCTTGTCTGCTGGGGGCCATCTTGCCTGTGGGCATGTGAAACCCCACAGGCACTTTAGATGGCCCAGCATGCACCGCCGTTACTGCGCCGAGCTCGCGCGTGCGCAGTAACGGCAAAGTGCAGCTCACGTTCTCCGAAATCTCGCGAGATGTCGGCACATCTGCCGACATCTCGCGAGATTTCGGAAAAGATGTGTCCGAAATCTCGCGAGATTTCGGAAAAGATGTGTCCGAAATCTCGCGAGATTTCGGAAGATGTGGCCGAAATCTCGCGAGATTTCGAAAGATGCCCGCACAGACTCCGGGGATCAATGACACCAGATCCCAGGAGACAGTGCGTCGTGACGAGGATCCCCGCACAGACCCCGCCCCACCCCCGCAGAGACAGAGGACCGGAAGTCATCGATTACAAGGTAAGTGAAAAAAAAAAAAAAAAAACACATTTCATTTAGTACTCTTTGCCTGATTTGGAAGGCAAAGAGATTTACTAAATAAAATGTGTGCAGAACCGCTTTAATCTGTGTATGTAGAAAATAATATTTTCCATTCAGTTTAGGAAATTGTTAAAGTGAATTATTTATTTTTAAAAGCTATTAATTCTTATGATTCTTGGGTACATTGAGGGCCCCCTAAACAGTAGAAGAGAATAATGAGGCCCACTGCACATCATCCCCAGCTGATTAGAATGTATTATTATTTACTTATATCCAGAGCAGAACAGGGGGTTACCGTAAATTATTATGTTTGTGTGCGTGTGTGTAAATATCAGCTTAAACTACTGAGCTCTGTAAACATAATTTTAAACAGCAAAACAGAGTAGCAAAAATTAGAAGCCATGTGGGGGACACAGCAAACATGTGGACGAAGGTGATCTGGTCAGATGAGATCAAAATGTAACTTTTTGGCCTAAAAGCAAAACGCTATGTGTGGTGGAAATCTAACACTGCACACATCACCCTGAACACACCGTGAAACATGGTGGTGGCAGCATCATGTTGTGGGGATGCTTTTCTTCAGCAGGGACAGGGAAGCTGGTCAGAGTTGATGGGAAGATGGATGGAGCCAAATACCGGACAATCTTAGAAGAAAACCTGTTATGCCGCATACACACGGTCAGAAATTCCGCCAGCAAAAGTCTGATGTGAGCTTTTGGTCGGAAATTCTGACCGTGTGTATGCTGCATCGGATCGGTATTCCCGCCCGCCAGCAAAAGATTGAGAGGAGGTTCTCAATTTTTCGGTTGGAAAAAGTTCCGATTGGAAATTCCTATCGTCTGTAACAATTCCGACACGCAAAATTCCTACACATGCTCAGAAACAGCTTGACGCATGCTCTGAAGCATTGAACTTAATTTTATCGGCTCGTCGTAGTGTTGTACGTCACCGCGTTCTTGGCGGTTGAAAGTTCAGAGAACTTTTGTGTGACCGTGTGTATGCAAGCCAAGTTTGAGCCGTCAGAAAAAATAATCAAGATTTTTACGACAGAAATTCCGCTTGTGTGTACGCGGCATTAGAGTCTTCAAAAGACTTGAGACTGGGGCAGAGGTTCACCTTCCAGCAGGACAACGACCCGAAACATACAGCCAGAGCTACAATGGAATGGCATGGTTTAGATCAAAGCATCAAAGCTGGGTGGCACAGTGGTGTAGTGGGTAGCACTCTCGCCTAGCAGAGGCGGCTCTAGGCTTTGTGAGGCCTTAGGCAAAATTTAGACACGAGGCCCCACTCCTGCCCATAATGGATAAAAAAAATTCAAGCAAGTAAAAATGGCTGCAGAAAGATGCGTGGATCTAGCACACAGGCGATCAGCACCACTTCCAGGGCACTCTCCTCACTCATCAGACATATGCAGCCAATACAACATTTGGGACCCAGCAAGGGGACAACCCCTCTAGGATTTTCCTCTGTGCCTTGGGAGAATGGAAAGGGGGTGTCACTGAATCATTCCACATCCACAGAGGAATGGGGGCATCCCAGCGGAGAGAGAGAGAGAAAAGAGAGGGGGGGAGAAAGAGAGAGAACGAGAGAAAAAGAGAAAAAGAGAGCGAACCCTAGCCCTGTCCCAGTATGCAGCCCCTCCTGTGCCCTACTGTATGTCCCAGTCTGCGGTGCCTGTCTGTGGGAAGCTGTGTGTAATGCTTGGTACGGTACCTTCCATGCCAGCAGGATGTTCATGACGGCCAGCAGCAGGCAGGGTCCGTTCTCATTCTGGGTGGGGATAGTGTCCTGCTCCTTCCAGAAGAGCTGTTTGCTGTGAGATGAAGTGGTCCCCGGTCACCTGTGCCTTCCACCCATCCTCGTTTTCCGGCCCTAGTCAGCCTGTCCTCCAGTCCTGGCAGGTCTTTAGAACTCTTCTCCCTCCTGGACTATCGAACTTGCCAGCCTCGCTGCTCACCTTGCCCGCCAGGCCCGGACTGGGACAAAAAATAGACTGAGCGGTCCCTTTCCCGCTCTTCAGCCTGAGAGACCCCCCGCAGCAGCCAGAGGGAGAACCTAGCAGAGCTGCTGGGGGATAAGTGGGGCAGAAAAGAGAACAGGGGTGGCGGAGAACACGGTAGTGAGGCTGAGAGCAGTAGAGGAGGGGGGCAGAGAGTGTGGGGGGCAAGATCACTGGGGGACCTTTAGAGCACTAGGGGAGCGCACTGGCGGGAGCGGAGAGCCTGGCAGGGGCAGAGAGCACGGGGGGGGGGGGGGTAGGAGAGCACGGTGCCACAGAGTACTGTGGAAGGGGCAGTAGAGCACAGGGAGGGTGGGGGTGGAGAGCACTGGGAGGGCTGGATAGCACAGTGTGGTGGAGAGCATGGGGGGAGCCAAGGAGCACAGGGGGGGAGTTGGAAAGCACTGTGGGGGAGCTGGATAGCACAGTGTGGTGGAGAGCATGGGGGGAGCTGAAGAGCATGGGGTGGAGTAGAAAGCACAGGGGGAGCCAGGGAGCATGGGGGGTAGAGAGCACTGGGGTGGAACTGGACAGCATAGGGGGCAGAGAGCACTGGGGTGGAACTGGACAGCATAGGGGGCAGAGAGCACTGGGGGGGCAGATAGAACTGGGAGGAGCTAGGGAGCACAGGGGTAGCAGAGAGCTCTGTGGGGCTGGAGAGCACTGTTGTGGGGAGCACAGGGGGGGGGAGTATGGGGGGAGCCAGGGAGGACCAGAGAGCACTGTGTGGGGAGAGCACTGTTGGAAAGCCAGGGAGCACAGAGCACTGGGGGGAGCTGGAGAGCAGTGGGGGGGGGGGGAGAGCATGGAGGGAGCCAGGGAGCAGTGGAGGGGGACTGGACAACACAGTGGGGGGTGAGCATGGGGGGAGCCAGGGAGCACAGAGCATTGGGGGGAGCTGGGGAGCAGTCGGGGGGACTGGACAGCACAGTGGGGGGGGGAGAGCACGGGAGGAGCCAGGGAGCACAGAGGAGCTGGGGAGCGGTGGGGGGGGGGCTGAACAGCACAGTGGAGGGAGCATGGGGGAGCCAGGGAGCACAGAGCACTGGGGGGGGGGGGGCTGTGGAGCAGTGGGCGGGACTGGACAGCACAGTGGGGGGGTATGGGAGGAGCCAGGGAGCACAGAGCACAGGGCGGAGCTGTGGGGGAGGGGACTGGACAGCACAGTGGGGGGGGGCATGGAGGGAGCCAAGGAGCACAGGGGGGAGCTGGGGATCAGTGGGCGGGGGAATGGACAGCACAGTGGGGGGAGAGCATGGGGGGAGCCAGGGAGCACGGAGCTGTGGGGGGGACTGGACAGCACAGTGGGGAAGCATGGGGGGAGCCAGGGAGCACGGAGCTGTGGGGGGGGGGGACTGGACAGCACAGTGGGGGGAGCATGGGGGAGCCAGGGAGCACAGAGCACTGGGGGGAGCTGTGGGGGAGGGGATTGGACAGCACAGTGGGGGGGGGGGGCATGGAGGTAGCCAGGGAGCACAGGGGGGAGCTGGGGGGATCAGTGGGCAGGGGGACTGGACAGCACAGTGGGGGGAGAGCATGGGGGGAGCCAGGGAGCACGGAGCACTGGGGGAGCTGTGGGGGAGGGGACTGGACAGCACAGTGGGGGGAGCACAGGGGGGAGCACAGGGGGGAGCTGGGGATCAGTGGGCAGGGGGACTGGACAGCACAGTGGGGGGAGAGCATGGGGGGAGCCAGGGAGCACGGAGCTGTGGGGGGGGACTGGACAGCACAGTGGGGGGAGAGCATGGGGGGATCCAGGGAGCACAGAGCACTGGGGGAGCTGGAGAGCAGTGGGGGGCTGGACAGCACAGTGGGGGGAGCATGGGGGTAGGGTGGGCAGGGAGAATTGGGGCAGTAAAAGACGTTGGATAAGAGGAGCGGCAGGGACAGCTTCATGTGGAGGAATTGATCTTCCATATTCTTTCTGCAGCCAATGAACGCCCGCAGAAGAAGCAGGCATTTAGTGTGAATATGGAAGATCAATTCCTCCACATGAAGCTGTCCCCGCCGCTCCTCCTATCCAGGCACACAGGAGGGCTGCACGGCCGGCCTCAGCACAACACCTGGCACTCACTTTATCTCGGCCAGGCTGCAGCAAGCGCTGGGATGCGATCCATCGACCGGAGCTCCTCCTTCCCCTTCACAGGCAGAGAGTCAGTCATAGGGCAGCTCAGCGGGATAATTTCCGTTGCCTGGCCCGACTCCTGACCTAAATAGGCAGCCGGCTGGATGCGGAGAGGCCAGGTGAGCAGCGCGGGATGAAGGATCAGCTCAGCTGCTTTAGGGCCCCGCATGGACTTGCGGCCCGCCCGGTGTGCCCTATGACTGCCTGCACGCCTTTTACAGGCATCTGGAGCCAGTTGGTCAGTCCACATTACTGCGCACAGGCAAATTAGGCGGCCGGCGAGGCCCCTGTGAGTGCGGGGCCTTAGGCGGCCGTCTAATTTGCCTAATTAGAGAGCCGCCTCTGCATGCTGGTAGGTTAATTGGCTTCTGTCCAAAATTGTCCCTAGTATAGGAATGGGGACCTTGGATTGTGGGCTCCTTGAGGGTAGGCACTGATATGAGTGTGCGATGTACAATCTACAGGGTTAGGGACAATTGTAGACACGCACCCACTAGCTCAGGTTGAACTGGATGGACTGGTGTCTTCATTCAACCTTACTAACTATGTTACTATGTAAAGCATATTCATGTATTATAATGGCCCAGTCAAAGTCCAGACCTAAATCCAATTGAGAATCTGTGGCAAGACTTGAAAATTGCTGTTCACAGACGCTCTCCATCCAATCTGACAGAGCTTGAGATATTTTGCAGAGAAGAATGAGCAAACCTGTCCCTCTCTAGATGTGCAAAGCTGGTAGAGACATCCCCAAAAAGACTTGCAGCTGTAATTGCAGAGAAAGGCAGTTCTACAAAGTATTGACTCCGGGGAGCGCTATACAAATGTACCCCCCACACTTTTCACATATTTATTTGTAAAAAATTTGGAAAACCATTTATCATTTTCCTTCCACGTCACAATTATGAGCCACTTTGTGTTGGTCTATCACATAAAAATCCCAATAAAATACATTTACGTTTTTGGTTGTAACATGAAAAATGTGGGAAATGTCAAGGGGTATGAATACTTTTTCAAGGTTTAGGCCAATATGTAATCTTCTACATGTTTTTGGTAAAAAAAAAAAAAAAAAATCGCAATAAGCGCATATTGATTGGTTTGCACAAAAGTTATAGCGTCTACGAACTCGCTCGCCGAAGAAGAGCATATGACGTCCTGCGCCGTGGATGTATCGGAAGTACAGGCTGTACTTCATAAAAAGTTATAAGAAAAAAATATATATCTTTACTAGCCAAAAAGGAGGGATGGAGTGGTGGTCTTTCGTTTAATGCCCCGTACACACGGTCGGAAATTCCGACCACAAAATCCGTCGGATTTTTTCCGACGGATTTAGTCCGACACTGGTGTTGCATACACACGGTCGGACAAAGTTGTCGGAAAATCCGATCACACTGAACGTGGTGACGTTCGTTGCGTACGACGGGACTACGTAGAGGCTAGTAGCCAATAGCTTTGGTCTTGTAATGTGATCTGAGCATGCGTAGCACTTTGTCCATCGGAATTCGCTACACACGATCGGAAAAAGTCCGATAGGACTTTGTTGTCGGAAAATTTGAGAGCAGGAGATAAAACTTTTTCCGTCGGAAATATCAGCGGAAAAACTCAGATGGAGCCCACACACGGTCGGAATTTCCGACAACATGGTCCGATAGGACATTTTCCATCAGAAAATCCGACCATGTGTACGGAGCATAAGACCACCTCTCAAAAGTGGGTGGAACTCCGCTTTAAGTCAAGAAAATCAATAGAATGCAATTTGCATTTTACAACACCGTACCACTTTTTTGTGCTCTTTGCCTTTAACCCCTTCACATCCCACCCATAGTCATATGACGCCCACAAGGTGGATCTCCCATCCTGGGTGGGCGTCATATGACGTCCTCCCATTCCTGCCCGCCTAGGGGGCGGCGTCGCTCGGGACCCGGTGCGCGTGCCTGGCGGCCGCAATGTCCGCTGGGCACCCGCGATTGCCCGTTAAAACAGCGGGACCGTGCGGGACCGTAGAGCTGTGTGTGTAAACACACAGCTCCACGTCCTGTCAGTGGCGAGGAGACCGATCATGTGTTCCCAGTATGGAGGAACACCGATCGGTCTCCTCCCCTTGTGAGTCCCCTCCCCCCACAGTTAGAATCACTCACATAGGGAACACATTAACCCCTGCAGCGCCCCCTAGTGTTAACCCCTTCCCTGCCAGTCACATTTACACAGTAATCACTGCAATTTTATAGCAACGATCGCTGTGTAAATGTGAATGGTCCCAAAAATGTGTCAAAAGTGTCCGAAGTGTCCGCCGCAATGTCGCAGTCACGAAAAAAAAATCGCAGATCGCCGCCATTACTAGTAAAAAAAAAAAAAAATGCAATAAATCTATCCCCTATTTTGTATAATTTTTGCGCAAACCGAACAATATACGCTTATTGCGATTTTTTTTTACCAAAAATATGTAGAAGAATACGTATCGGCCTAAACTGAGTAAAAAATTTATTTTTTTTTTTAAAAAAATGGGATATTTATTATAGCAAAAAGTAAAAAATATTGTGTTTTTTTTCAAAATTGTCGCTCTTCTTTTGTTTATAGCGCAAAAAATAAAAACCGCAGAGGTGATCAAATACCACCAAAAGAAAGCTCTATTTGTGGGAAAAAAAGGACGTCAATTTTTGTTTGGGTGTAACGTCGCACGACCGCGCAATTGTTAGTTAAAGCGACGCAGTGCCGAATCACAAAAAGTGTTTTGGTAAGGAAGGGGGTAAAATCGCCCGGTGCTAAAGCGGTTAAAAAATGTCCGCCTTCCCTGTGTATGTGTGGCATACGTGTGTGGTACGGCTTATTAGGTCACCGTTTTCGAGATATCACTTTAATACAATAAGCCAGCTCGTTTATTGTCCTCGGGGACTCCAGAACGGAGCGCTGCACTTGGATAACCTTAAAACCTGGCCAGCCCAAGTTAAACTATCCACCAGCTCTTGAAAGCCGTGTCATAATATCGCTATCGTATCATAACATGACACAAGGCAGACCGGCCCGCCGCACTAACCGACACATATCTTGCCGGACAGATTACGGACCTCCGCAGCCACTTGATCCATCTGGGACACTCACATTTTTTTTTCTTCTTTTTTTTTTTCTCTTTCTGTACTAAGTGTTGAAAATCCTCTCGCAGTTGACGTTTCAGAAAAAATAAACCGGAATAATCCGATAGACTAGACATTTCACAAATCATGAAGTGGGTTGGAGTCGTTGTAACAGAGCGCAGGTCGATGTAAAACATTACAAATGTCCCCGCAGTCCGCCGGGCGCGTTACATGAAGCAGGTGTATTGTGTATGTCAGGCTCATGTTAAACAAACAGCCGAGTCATTTGGAGTCCAGACATGTTTCCTATTTCTGAGGGGAACGTGTTCCAGGGATTTCTAACAGGGTTGGAATAAAAAATAAATAAAAAAATCAAGTAAAAAGTTCCCAAGAAACAGCTTGTGACTCAAAGTGCAAAACAAAAAAGTGGTAACTAAATGAAATGGCTGCAATGTAAAAAAAATAAATAAATAATAATAATGAATGTGTAAAGTTGGTGATATGTACTTTCAGACCGGACCAATTTGCAGCTAAAGGACCAGGCCCCTTTTTGCGATTCGGCACTGCGTCGCTTTAACTGACAATTGCGCAGTCGTGCGACGTGGCTCCCAAACAAAATTGACGTCCTTTTTTTCCCACAAATAGAGCTTTCTTTTGGTGGTATTTGATCGCCCCTGCGGTTTTTATTTTTTGCGCTATAAACAAAAATAGAGCGACAATTTTGAAAAAAATGCATTATTTTTTATTTTTTGCTATAATAAATATCCCCCAAAAATATATAAAAAAACATTTTTTTTCCTCAGTTTAGGCCGATACGTATTCTTCTACATATTTTTGGTAAAAAAAATCGCAATAAGCTATTATTGATCGGTTTGCGCAGAAGTTATAGCGTTTACAAGATAGGGGATAGTTTTATAGCATTTTTATTAATAATTTTTTTTTTATTATTAATGGCGGAGATCTGCGATTTTTTTTGTGACTGCGACATTATGGCGGACACATCGGACATTTTTGACACATTTTTGGGACCATTGTCATTTTTACAGCAATTAATGCATTTAAATGCATTGATTTCTGTATAAATGACACTGGCAGTTTAGGAGTTAACCACAAGGTGGCAGTGTAGGGGTTAAGTAGGCCTAGGGGTGTTTTTTTTACTGTGGGGGGGCGTGGCTGTTAGCTAGTGAATGCTGATCTCTGCTCCAATCACAGGGAGCAGAGATCGGCGTCACTAGTTGCTAGGCAGAACGGGGAGATGCTGTTTATCTCGGCATTTCCCCGTTCAGCCGCTCCGTGAGACGATCGCGGGAGTCCCCGCGGCGATCGAGTCCGCGGGGACCGCGGCCGGACTCACGGGGGTCCCGACCGGCGCGGGAGCGCGCCGCTCCCGGCGCGCTCCCGATGGCACGGACAGGCTAAAGGAGGGACGTATATATACGCCCTCCTGCCTGTACGTGCCATTCTGTCGACGTATATCGTCGTGCGCCGGTCGGCAAGTGGTTAAGGCGGTTCTGCACTGCTTTTTTTTTTTTGGGCTATATGCCAAGGCCATATAGCTAAATTGGGGGACTTACCTGTTCCATCTTCCATCTTGATCGCAGCCGGTTTTCCTCCGATAACATTCTTGATATTCTTCTTGTCTGCTGGGGTCCATCTTGCCTGTGGGCATGTGAAACCCCACAGGCACTTTAGATGGCCCAGCATGCACCGCCGTTACTGCGCCGAGCTCGCGCGTGCGCAGCAACGGCAAAGTGCAGCTCACGTTCTCCGAAATCTCGCGAAATTTCGGAAGATGTGTCCGAAATCTCGCGAGATTTCGGAAGATGTGTCCGAAATCTCGCGAGATTTCGGAAGATGCCCGCACTGACTCCTGGGATCAATGACACCAGATCCCAGGAGACAGTGCGGCGTGACGAGGATCCCCGCACAGACCCCGCCCACCCCCGAAGAGACAGAAGACAGGAAGTCATCGATTACAAGGTAAGTAAAAAAAAAACAAACACATTTCATTTAGTACTCTTTGCCTGATTTGGAAGGCAAAGAGATTTACTAAATGAAATGTGTGCCGAACCGCTTTAACCACCTCAATACCGGGGGGCACTTACACCCCTTTCCTGCCCAGGCCAATTTTCAGCTTTCAGCGCTGTCGCTGTTAAAATGACAATTGCGCGGTCATGCTACACTGTACACAAACAGAATTTTTATCATTTTGTTCCCACAAATAGAGCTTTCTTTTGGTGGGATTTGATCACCTCTGCATTTTTTATTTTTTGCAAAACAAATAAAAAAGACCTAAAATTTTGAAAAAATTTAGTTTTTCTTCTGTTTCTGTTATAAAATGTAAATAAGTAAGTTTTCTCCTTCACTGATGAGCACTGATGAGGTGGCACTGACGGACACTGATAAGGCAGCACCGATGAGGTGGCACTGATGGGCACTGACGATGGGCACTGATAGGCAGCACTGATGGGCACTGATGGGTGGCACTGGTGGACACTGATGGGCACTAATAGGTGACACTGATAGGTACTGAAAGGCTACACTGATGGGTACTTAAGGGTGGCACTGATAGGCGAAACTGATGGGCACTGAAAGGCTGCACTGATGGGTACCTTTTGGGTGGCACTGATAGGCGGCACTTATGGGCACTGATAGGTGGCACTGCTGGGCGCTGATGGGCACTGATACGTGGCACTGATAGGCACAGATATGCAGCACTGATAGATGACATTTTTAGGCATCGCTGATGGCACTGGCAGGCATTGGGGATGGGCACTGATTGGCAGCTGCCTGGGCACTGATTGGCATTTCCCTGGTGGTCTAGGGTGGCATACCTGGTGGTCCAGTGTAGTGGCCATCCCTGGTGGTCCTGGCAGCATCCAAAGGGGGGGGGGGGGGCTGCGCCAATAAACAATCAGCACAGACCCCCCTATCAGGAGAGCAGCCGATCGGCTCTCCTCTACTCATGTCTGTCAGACACGAGTGAGAAAGAGGCGATCAACGGCTCTTCCTGTTCACATCGTGATCAGCCGTGATTGGACACTCCGTCAGGCTCTTTACCGAGATCGCTGTATCGGTGTGTCAGGCTGATACACTGCACCACCGATTGTGGCGATGCGCGCCCCCACGGGCGCGCAAGAGCGGTCGTTCTGGGTGGTCGTCATATGGTTGTCATATGGTCGCCTCCCAGAACGAGAGCCGCAGGAAGCAGGAAGCGGTTAAAGCTGTTCCAGATGCAAATTTTACTATAGCTGCTGACTTTTAATAAGGACACTTACCTGTCCAGGGAGCCCACAATGTCCCCGCCACCCGAGGGTGATCCGTCCATCGGATAGGGTGAAGGCGCCGCCATTCTAACTCAGGGAAACTGGCAGTGGAGCCTTCAGGCCTCACTGCCGGTTTCCTACAGCGCATGCACGAGTAGCCATGGCGCTTTCTGAATGGCCCCGTCGTTTTCTGGTCCCAGAAGGCAGTAGGGGAGGAGCAAGAGGAAATGACGCCCTGGGCCGTGACGAGATAGGACGGAAGAACGCTCAGTACTTCAGAAAAGGCAAGAAAGGAAAAAACATTATCCAAAAACGAGTGGTGGAGGGGTGGTCTTTTCTTTAAGATAAAATTGTAAAAGTGGGTGGAACTCTGCTTTAAAGAGGAACTGCAGTCTGCTCACATAATTTGTAAGAAAAACATCTTTGCCATTCTGAAGCTTCCCTCCAACCACTTTGCATATTATTTTTATACAGTTGTGTGAAAAAGTATTTACCCCTTTCTGATTTTTTATTATTTTTTGCATTTTTGTCACACTTAAATGACTCAGATCATCAAAATGTTTTATTATTACACAAAGATAACCCGAGTAAATACAAAATGCAGTTTTTTAAATGATGGTTTCTTTTATTAAGGCAAAAAAAGCTGTCCAAACCTGCCTGGCTTTATGTGAAAAAGTAAATGTCCCCAAACCTAATAACTGGTTGTGCCACCCTTGGCGGCAACAACTGCAATCAAGCGTTTGTGATAACTGCCAATGAGTCTTTCACTTGGCTGTGGAGCACTTTTGGCCCAACTCTACTTTGCAGAATTGTATTAATTCAGCCACATTGGAGGGGTTTCCAGCATGAACGGCCTGTGTAAGGTCATGATACAGCATCTCAATTGTATTTAAGTCCGTTTAGGATCATTGTCCTGCTGCATAACCCAAGTGCACTTGAGCTTGAGGTCACGAATTGATGGCCGGACATTCTCCTTTAGGATTTTCTGGTAGAGCTCAGAATTCATGGATCCATCAATTATGGTAAGTCGTCCAGGTCCTGAAGCTGCAAAGCAGCCCCAGACCATCATGCTACCAACCACCATGTCCGACTGTTGGTATGATGGTCTTGTTATGAAATGCTATATTAGTTTTATGCCAGATGTAACGGGACGCACACTTTCCAAAAAGTTAAATTTTTGTCTCATCAGTCCACAGAATTTCTGCTTAAAAGTCTTGGGGATAACCAAGATGTTTTTTGGTAAATGTGAGACGAGCCTTTGTGTTCTTTTTGGTCAGCCCTGGCTTTGGCCTTGGAACTCTCCCATGGACGCCATTTTTGCCCAGTCTCTTTCTTATTGGTGAATCATGAACACTGATCTTACCAAGACAAGTGAGGCCTGCAGGTCTTTAGATGTTCTTCTGGATTCTTTTATAACCTCCTGGATGTCGTCATGCTCTTGGAGTCATTTTTGTAGGCCGGACACTCCTGGGAAGGTTCACCAGTCTTCAAAGTTATCTCCATTTGTGGATAATGGCTCTCCCCGTGGTTCACTGGAGTTTCAAAGCCTAATGCCCCGTATACACGATCATAAATTCTGCCAGCAAAAGTCGGATGTGAGCTTTTGGTCAGAAATTCCGACCGTGTGTGTATGCTCCATCAGACTTTTGCTGGCAGAATTCCAGCCAGCAAAAGATTGAGAGCAGGTTCTCTATTTTTCGGTTGGACAAAGTTCCTATCCGAAAATGCGTTCGTCTGTATGCAATTCGGATGCGCAAAAAATCACGCATGTTCAGAAACAATTCGACGCATGCTCGGAAGAATTGAACTTCATTTTCGGCTCGTCGTAGTGTTGTACGTCACCACGTTCTTGATGGTCGAAAGTTCAGAGAACTTTTGTGTGACCGTGTGTATACAAGGCAAGCTTGAGCGGAATTCCGTCGGAAAGACCATGCAAGTTTTTTCTGACGGAATTTCTGATCGTGTGTATGGGGCAATTAGAAATGGCTTTGGAACCCTTCCTAAACCAATAGTTTGTTTCTAATCTGTTCTTGATTTTTTTTAGATTGTTGCATGATGTGTGGCTTTTTGCGATCTGTTAGCGTGCTTCACTTTGTCAGACAGCTTCTATTTATGTGATTTCTTGATTCAACAGGCCTGGCAGTAATCAGGCCTGGGTGTGGCAATTGAAATTTAACTCAGCTTTCCAAAAAATTGTGGTTAATCACAGTTCATTCATGATTCAGCATGGGAGGGGGCAACTACTTTTTCACATAGGGCCAGGCAGGTTTGAACAGCATTTTTCCCTTATTAAATGAAATAATAATTAAAAAAATGCATCTTGGATTTACTCGAGTTATCTTTGTGTAATATTAAAATTTGATGATCTGAATCATTTAAGTGTGAGAAATATGCAAAAAAGAAAATCAGGAAGGGGGCAAATACTTTTTCACACAACTGTATATACTGTGATTCTGTACTTGCCAAATATGCTGCAGAAATATCTCTCCACTGAGTCTGGCTGCAGCCATTTTAACTATGGGCAGCTGAAGCTGCTGCCTGTTCAGTTCCTGGATTTACACAGCCCCAAATGAGGCACACCTCGAGCTCTGCAGCTCTCATTGGCCTTGTTATGACTCATTCCCACTTCCTTCCTGGCAAACTCTCACGAGAGTGAGAGAGTGTCAGAAACCATGAAGCAGACTGAGACAGAAGTACAATTAAATCACACTTGTTTAATAATAATAATAATAATAAAAAAAGGCAAACAGAGTAAATGTAGTCAAAACATAGCCAGAGTTCAGGAACCAGAACAGATAGTCAGACAAGCCAAAACGTCAGGGAGCCAGAGAACAGCTTAGTAGAACAGCATGCAGGATATGGAGCCAGAAGGAATGTCAGCCAAGCAAGTCTTTAACAGGAACACAGGAGAGCGTCTCTAGAGATGTGACCAAGGTGAAAGCAGAGATCATCTGGGCTGGACGGCTTAAGTAGGCAGGACTGACGAGCAGGATATCATCAACAGGGGAGTCACTGTGGAGAGAAAGGAGCTGGCAGTTAGTCGACAGCTGAGCGGACACACCTCAAACCTTCTTTCGGACCATCCCTGTCACATACCCCCTGCATCAACATACCTCCACAGAGAACCCAGCCATCAAATTCACACCCTCCATAGACCCTCCCTACCACACACATCACCCCTTCTTTCGGAGAATCCCTTCCACGTATCCTCCCGCATCAACCTACCTCCACAGAGAACCCTGCCTTCAAATTCACACCCTCCATAGACCCTCCCTATCACACACATCACCCCTTCATTCGTTATGATCGCAATTTGTAAATTCGTGAATTAGAAAATCTGAAAATCCAAAGATAAGAAAGAAAATCTGAAAATTTGAAATAACAAAATCCGAAAATTCTAAATAATAACTAAATAATAATAGCTAAATATTACATTATAGGTATTGGAATTTCCTTTCAAGTTTTGCTGTTAGTGAACGCAACAAATACGAACTTATCTGAAGTTACGAATTATACAAAATAATGAATGCCCCATCTAAACCAATGGAACGGAACGATTTAATAATAAATAATAGTGATAAAAGTTTTTTATTATTTTTATAATTATTGCTATTTATTATTATTAATGCTTTACGTTCCATTCGTTTAAATACGGCATTCGTTATTTTGGATAATTCGTAACTTCGGATAAATTCATGTTCGTTGCGTTCACTAATGCCCCGTACACACGGTCGGATTTTCCGACGGAAAATGTCCTATCGGACCATGTTGTCGGAAATTCTGCTCTCAAATTTTCCGACAACAAAGTCCTATCGGACTTTTTCCGATCGTGTGTAGCGAATTCCGACGGACAAAGTGCCACGCATGCTCAGATCACATTACAAGACCAAAGCTATTGGCTACTAGCCTCTACATAGTCCTGTCGTACGCAACGAACGTCACCACGTTCAGAATGATCGGATTTTCCGACAACTTTGTCCGACCGTGTGTATACAACACCGGTGTCGGACAAAATCTGTCGGAAAAAATCCGACGGATTTTGTGGTCGGAATTTCCGACCGTGTGTACAGGGCATAACAGTAAAACTTGAAAGGATATTCCAATACCTATAATTTAATAGTTACTTATTAGACTAGATTCAGACTTTTGAATTTTCGGGTTTTTGGATTTTCTAAATTTTGAATTTATGAATTTGAAAATTCTACAAATGTTCAAATTTCGAATTTATGAATTTTTGAATTTACGAATTTTTCGAATATTCAAATTTACAAAAATTTGAAAACATTTGTTAAACGGGTTTTGTCGAAATTTGTTAGGACGAGACGAATTGCACATGTCTAGACATTAAGAAAGAAGAAGTATCCCTTGACTGGACTTTTAAGGCACTAAAATTTAATTATATGTAGAAAAGTATAAATTTTATCACTAGCGTACATACATTATAAGATACAGAACAAAAAATATAGGCAGATGTTAACAATACTGCATGGAAGCTTTGACAGTCACCACGATGAATGACAGTATTTTCTTATAATTCACCCAACGCATTTCGGAGTTTTCCAAATCTCCTTCTTCAGGGGTACGTGAAAGAGTCATTCATGTGTCTATCATATATTAACAGGCAGTTTAGGCACACAACCTTAATAACAACATGAGAAATAGCAACATAGATTGTTAAATGCGTATAACATGTAACATGTCTAGACATTAGTAGTTTAAAAAAATTTGTAAATAAATAAAAATTCCAATATATATACCATAGTTTATAGACGCTATAACATTGATGCAAACCAATCAATTCACATTTATTGGAGTTTTTTTTTTTTTTTTTTTTTAAATCACTCTATAAATGACAATGGTCCCAAAAGAGTGTCAAAATTGTCCGATGTGTCCACCATAATGTCGCAGTCACAATAAAGATCGCCGCCATTACTAGTAAAAATAAAAAATAATAATAAAAAACCTTTATTGCGATTTTTTTTTTTTAACCAAAAATATGTAGAAGAATACATATTGGCCTAAACTGAGGAAAAAAAATGTGTTTTTTTAATATATTTTTGGGGGATATTTATTATAGCAAAAAGTTAAAAATATTGAATTTTTTATAAAATTGTTGCTCTTTTTTTGTTTATAGCACAAAAAATAAAAACTGCAGAGGTGATCAAATACCACCAAAAGAAAGCTCTATTTATGGGAAAAAAAGGACGACAAGTTTGTTTGGGAGCCACGTCACACGACCGCGCAATTGTCAGTTAAAGTGACGCAGTGCCGGATCGCAAAAAGGGGCCTGGTCAGCAAGGGGGTAAAATCTTCTGGGGCTGAAGTGGTTAATAACAACATGAGAAATAGCAACATAGATTGTTAGTAGTAAATGCGTATAACATGCCTAGACATTAGTAGTATAAAAAAATTAGTAAATAAAAAAAAATTCCAATATACATATACCATAGTTTGTAGACGCTATAACATTGAAGCAAACCAATCAATTCACATTTTTTGGAGCTTTTTTTTTTTATTTTTTTTTTTATACAAAGACATGTAGCAGAATACATTTTTTGGCCTAAATTGATGGAGAAAATAGATTTTTTTTAATTTTTTTTTTTATTGGATATATTTTATAGCAGAAAGTAAAAAAAATACATATTTTTTTTTCTTTACAAAATTGTTGCTCTTTTTTTGTTTATAGCGCAAAAAATAAAAACCACAGAGGTGATCAGATACCACTAAAAGAAACCTCTATTTGTGGGGAAAAAAGGACATCAATTTTATTTGGGTACAGCGTCGCACAACCGCTCAATTGTCAGTTAACCACTTCACGACCTGCGCACACACATATACGTCGGCAGAATGGCACGGACAGGCAAATGGGCGTACAGGTACGTCCCTTTAAATTTGCCGCCGTGCCATCGTGCGCATGCCTCCGGTCGGGACCTCCTTGAGTCCGATCGTGGGTCCCGCGGACTCGATCGCCGCAGGGATACCTGCAACCATCTCACGGGGAGGAAGAACGGGGAGATGCTAAAGTAAACAAGCATCTCCCCATTCTGCCTAGCAACAGTGTCACTGATCTCTGCTCCCTGTGATTGGAGCAGAGATCAGTGATGTGTAAAACACAGCCACGCCCCCCCACAGTTAGCAACACGCCCCTAGGACACACTTAACCCCTACACTGCCACCTAGTGGTTAACCCCTTCAATGCCAGTGTCATTTACACAGGAATCACAGGTACTCCCAACACTCACAATACTCAGGTACTACCTGACACTAATACAGTATTTGTATAGCACTGATTGCTGTATAAATGACAATGGTCCCAAAAATGTGTCAAAAGTGTCCGATGTGTCCGCCGTAATGTCGCAGTCACAATAAAAATCACTGATCGCCGCCATTACTAAAAATAAAATATTAATAAAAATGCCATAAAACTATCCCCTATTTTGTAAACGCTATAACTTTTGCGCAAACCAATCAATAATCGCTTATTGCGATTTTTTACCAAAAATATGTAGAAGAATACGTATCGGCCTAAACTGAGGAAAAATAACGTTTTTTTTTTAATTTTTGGGGGATATTTATTATAGCAAAATTAAAAAATAATGCATTTTTTTCAAAATTGTTGCTCTATTTTTGTTTATAGCGCAAAAAATAAAAACCGCAGAGGTGATCAAATACCACCAAAAGAAAGCTCTATTTGTGGGAAAAAGGGATGTCAATTTTGTTTGGGAACCACGTCAGACGACCGCGCAATTGTCAGCTAAAGCGACGCAGTGCTGAATAAAAAGTGCTCTGGTCTTTGGCCAGCAAAATGGTCTGGTCTGAAAGTGGTTAAAGTAACGCAGTGCCGTGCCGAAACCCTTCCGAAACTGCAGTTTTGTGAATGAGCCCCATACCGATTTAGCGGAGTCCCTCTTTAACCATTCCCCGCAGCTAGGAAAGAACGGCGCGAGCCTCGGCCAGTCAGTGAGGTCCCTCAAGCCTCCAGTAAAATGAATAATACGTTATATATTAAAACGCCGCGACTGTTTACACTTAGAGACTAAGTGGATCCTTGCCCGGAGCGGTGACAGGACTTTAAAAAAAAAAAAAATGAAAATCTCTTTATCCATCAACCCTGTCGGCTCCCCGTAATATCTCCCCCCAACTTTAAAGAGAAGACCCCGGCTGCTTTGTATTCATCCAATTTCCATTAGAGAAGATTAGAGGCCGCGCCACGCCCCGCCTAAGCCTCCCCTCCGCTGTCCGAACGCGTCGTTTATGTGAAACACATGTGAACGCGGTCAGCAAACATACATCATTTTTGAAGCTTTTAATGTCAAGGCAATCTATCAAATCTGAAAGCCGCATTTCTTTACGGCATTATTGAATACATTTCTTGGACGGGGAGGCTGAGCCCGTTCCTTGTGTGCGGAGGCGGGCGCGCTCAGCGGGAGATGGGGGAAATAAAACATTGCAAAAAAACAGAGAGAGAGAGAGAAAAAAAAGAAATTGTGAAGCTTGTGTTCATTCATAAGTGTGGAAAGTTACCAAAAACGGTTATTTTAATTAAATCGGACCTCCGGCTTTTCCCTTTCAGTCTTGCGCGGTTGTAGCGGCTCCTCTCCTGGACTCAAAGGGCTTCCTCTGATTTCACCGCACACTGCGAGCTTCTCATAATGTTCATTAGAAGCTGCAGCAAATCAGATAGAGCCCCGCCTCATTTCCTGGCTGGAGAACCTTCGGGTTCATCTATCCTTTCATCCATTGGAATTCCATTCTCGAAATCAGCGGTCTCCAAGCTGCGGCCCGTGTGCTGGATACGGCCCTTTGCTTGCCTTCATCTGGCCCTTGGGGTACTGATCCTATCACTATTCATCCCACTGATACCAATGATAGGACACTATTCCTCCCACTGATACCAATGATGGGGCACTATTCCTCCCACTGATACCAATGATGGGGCACTATTCCTCCCACTGATACCAATGATAGGACAATATTACTCCCACTGATACCAATGATGGGACAATATTTCTCCCACTGATACCAATGATGGGGCACTATTCCTCCCACTGATACCAATGATAGGACAATATTACTCCCACTGATACCAATGATGGGACAATATTTCTCCCACTGATACCAATGATGGGGCACTATTCCTTCCACTGATACCAATGATAGGACACTATTCCTCTCACTGATACCAATGATGGGACAATATTTCTCTCACTGATACCAATGATGGGGCACTATTCCTCCCACTGATACCAATAATGGGTCACTATTCCTCCCACTGATACCAATAATGGGACACTATTCCTCCCACTGATACCAATGATGGGGCACTATTCCTCCCACTGATACCAATGATGGGGCACTATTCCTCCCACACTGATACCAATGATAGGACAATATTACTCCCACTGATACCAATGATGGGACAATATTTCTCCCACTGATACCAATGATGGGACAATATTTCTCCCACTGATACCAATAATGGGACACTATTCCTCCCACTGATACCAATGATGGGGCACTATTCCTCCCACTGATACCAATAATGGGACACTATTCCTCGCACTGATATCAATGATAAGGCACTATTCCTCCCATTTACACCAATGATAGGGCACCATTCATCCCACTGACACCAATAATGGGGCACCATTCCTCCCACTGACACCAATGATGGGGACACTATTCCTCCCACTGATACCAATGATAGAGCCATTGTTTGATGAATAGTCAGATCCACTCAACACCAAGTACAGGCTTGTGGACGTTCCTAGCAGTGGACGCACTTTACTGTTTATGCCTTCTATCAATACTCGTTTGTGAGTATAAATGTTGCTGTTTTATTTTTTAATAAAGCTTTTTTAGTGGTAATGCACAAGGTCGGTGCGCCCTCCTGTTTTTCTTTTTTCTGTAGTCTATGAATACCCATTATTCTGAGGAGGGCTGCAAGACACCAGGCATTACCTTGAAAAATTGATTGCATCATGTATTGAGAGACTAGACACCAGAGCGCAGGAGAATTTGTTTTGTGACTAATGATGGGGCACTATTCCTCCCACTGGTACCAATGATGGGGTGCTATCCCTTCTACTGATACAATTCTCCTTTAAGGGGGTGTGGCATGGGGGGTGTGTCCTATGCCTACATCATTTTGCTAATAGGTGTCCCTCGTTCCCATATCATAAAGTTGGGAGGTATGCATATGGTCCCCTCCTGAAGTAGGAAGACCCCTCCCTGACCCCCCCCCCCCCCCCCCAGGATGCATAACTCCTGAGGGGGGCCAGGCACATTCAGGTCCACCTAGCCAAAAGGCCTGGCGGACCCCGCTCCTCATGATCACCCGAAGCCGACAAATGAGTACTAGGTGAGGGGCTCTCCCATAGAAATCTGATGGCTTCACATCCTCCACCTAGATATCAGGGTAGGCCCAAAGACCCACACCCTACAATTCTGAGTTAAAAAAAAACATACAAGTGATATATGTGAGGAAAAATAAACAAAACAAAGTGACAGTGCAATTGCAGTAGCAAAGGGCTTGCAGCCTGGAAACGATAACTGCCCCAGTCTAGGCCAAAAAGCCTAGCCAATGAGGCAATGGGCAGAAAAAACAAACTGTGCTGTGGCCTAGTGCCCAGTGGGGTCCCAAACACAAAGTGATACTATACACCCATGTATACCCCCAAACACAAAGAGATACTATACACCCATGTATACCCCCAAACACAAAGTGATACTATACACCCATGTATACCCCCAAACACAAAGAGATACTATACACCCATGTATACCCCCAAACACAAAGAGATACTATACACCCATGTATACCCCCAAACACAAAGTGATACTATACACCCATGTATACCCCCAAACACAAAGAGATACTATACACCCATGTATACCCCCAAACACAAAGAGATACTATACACCCATGTATACCCCCAAACACAAAGAGATACTATACACCCATGTATACCCCCAAACACAAAGATACTATACACCCATGTATACCCCCAAACACAAAGATACTATACACCCATGTATACCCCCAAACACAAAGAGATACTATACACCCATGTATACCCCCAAACACAAAGAGATACTATACACCCATGTATACCCCCAAACACAAAGAGATACTATACACCCATGTATACCCCCAAACACAAAGAGATACTATACACCCATGTATACCCCCAAACACAAAGTGATACTATACACCCATGTATACCCCCAAACACAAAGTGATACTATACACTCATGTATACCCCCAAACACAAAGAGATACTATACACCCATGTATACCCCCAAACACAAAGAGATACTATACACCCATGTATACCCCCAAACACAAAGAGATACTATACACCCATGTATACCCCCAAACACAAAGTGATACTATACACCCATGTATACCCCCAAACACAAAGTGATACTATACACCCATGTATACCCCCAAACACAAAGTGATACTATACACCCATGTATACCCCCAAACACAAAGTGATACTATACACCCATGTATACCCCCAAACACAAAGTGATACTATACACCCATGTATACCCCCAAACACAAAGAGATACTATACACCCATGTATATGTCAGGTGGGAGGGGCTCACACACACTTGGGGCATGGGAGCTAAACACCCCACACCTATGTGGATTTAGACAGTATATGTAGGCCCTGGACAGGGCAGGAGGCCAGGAGGAGTGGGACTGTACTCACTAGATCCAGATGCAGTCTTTCTGTCCTTTATGGAGGCGGGGACTAGGACGGATTGCAAAAGGCCTTTTAGGCTGAAGGTCCCTGTGTAAGGTTACTTCCCTGGAGGGTTCCTTGGAGGAATGTATCTAGTAAGGAAGTGTCTACAGAGAGCACAGTCTATGTATGAGAGACTGTAGAGAGATGGCTGCTAAAAGTGCTGCACATGCTTTCACTTGTGACTACTGTGGACCGTCCACTATATGTGATTGACTGTGTACGTCAAGTGACTCCAGAATGTGTATTCCTTTGATGTGACTGTAATGCCGTTTCCTGAACAACACTTCTAAAGTGCGGTGAATCTATTCTTGTATGGATATTGCTTCCTTTGGATATAAAGTTCTATGACAAGGAGCACTGCACAAGATGGCAGAGGATTTAGCCTCAGCAGAAGGGACAGTGTTCTAGCAGGACAGGAGCAGGGGTAGGGATTTGTACTTTGGTGCCAAAACCAGCCAACTGCAAAGCCCCTCTTACATGGTTTATACTGAAAGCTCTCTACCACCCCAATGCCTGACCAGACAAGGCAGAACTTCAATCAAGAGGCACTGGGACACTTGGAACCCTCCACGCTAGGGAAGTACAACAAACCCACACCTGAACTTCAGAGGAAGTTCCAGGTGCAGCCCTCCTAATCCATGCGCTCGGCCCCTAATCTACAGGCAGGGCAACCGGACGCATGGATTCCAATGGGGTTTTTATTTTTTGAAGCACGCGATTAGAGCCTGAAGCTCTAATTGGCTTCAAAAAAGGATAGGCTCGAGCCCACCCAGTCCTGTGACAATAGCAAATTAATATTCACTATTGTCTTCCTGCTTCTTCCCCCGACCAATCACTAAGTGGGAGAAGCTCGAATGGCCGAGAGGAGAATCGATCGTATTGGCCGGTACCGGAGGCGCGGAGGATGTACGGTGAGATCTGGAAGATGGCCGCCGTCATCTCTCTGCTCTGCATCGCAGCCTGAAGCGATCTCTCTGCTCTGCATTGCCGACCGACCGCGTGAGTACCACCCACCAAGGGGAGGGGGCAGGTGGTCTGTTTGCTGCCCCCGGAGGGGGGTATGGGTGGATTGTTTATTACCCCCCCAACCCCTCTCCCCGCGTGGAGCACCGGCCGCCACTGCCTCAGAACCCCCTTCCTATCAGCAGGGATATATTGCAGCCAGCTATCCCAGCCAAAAGGCCAGAATGAGGGTGAAGCACCTCTACTGGACACTGGTAAGAACAGATACTACACTTGATATTAGCCAAAAGGCCAAGTCTTCTCATCCAACACCAGTAGTTGACCTCTCAAATAGGCACAGATTCCCACAGACACTCTAAAACCTGGTGGAAAGTTGGGAAAAGAGCTCGCTCATTGATAGCCTTGTATCAGATATATTTTACTGGCACAGGAGGAGTCATATCATGACTGGAAACCCATTCCATTCTGCCATGCCTCTCGTAAACTCTCTGACCACTAAATCAGAATTCCAGATGGCCTCATTAATGTGTCCCAATATAGAGCAGGTTACATGCCATTTCACCGTGCGCATCCTCCTATTATTTCCGTGTGTCATACCATTAACCACATCGGCATGAGTAATGCAAATCATCATGTTAAAGCTTCAAGTTCATCTGACTCATCCAGTAAGATCCAAGATCAATCCACTGAAATACATTAGCAATATTGCTAATAAGCCAGTGCTCAAATGGAAAGAGGATTTATAACCCAATTTTCGATGACGAAGGCAATTCATGCAGCAGCTACTCTACTAGTTTACTGCTTACAGCTAGATATGCTCACGTGGGACCTCTTTAGGTTCCTCCCTATTTTCCCTCCCACCAGACAGAAGTACAGATCCTCCCTGGCTCTCTATAGGGCATTTTTTTGGCATTAATGGATGAAAAACGTGATGCTCTCTTCTGTGTGATGACTTGCCTCCATTTACTGTAGACTGATCCATAAGTTACATAGTAGGTGAGGTTGAAAAAAGTCCATCAAATTCAACCTATGTGTGTGATTATATGTCAGTATTACATTGTATATCCCTGTATGTTGCGGTCCTTCAGGTGCTTATCTAATCATTTTTTGAAACTATCGATCCCCCCCCCCTGCTGAGACCACCGCCTGTGGAAGGCAATTCCACATCCTTGCCGCTCCTACATCCTCTACGCAGTTTAAGGTTAAACCTCTTTTCTTCTAATTTTAATGAGTGGCCACGTGTCTTGTTAAACTCCCTTCCGTGAAAAAGTTTTATCCCTATTGTGGGGTCACCAGTACGGTATTTGTAAATTGAAATCATATCCCCTCTCGAGCGTCTCTTCTCCAGAGAGAATAAGTTCAGTGCTCCCATCCTTTCCTCATAACTAATATCCTCCAGACCCTTTATTAGCTTTGTTGCCCTTCTCTGTACTCGCTCCATTTCCAATACATCCTTCCTGAGGACTGGTGCCCAGAACTGGACAGCATACTCCAGTTTATATACTTAAAGAATTTCTTGGGATTTTTTTTGCTCTCCTCCGCTATGTGTCTTTCATGTTCTATCTTAGCAGCCCTAATTTCACCCTTACATATCTTGTTGCATTCTTTGTAAAGTCTGAATGCTGATGATGATCTCTCAGCCTTGTATTTTTTAAAGGCCTTCTCCTTTGCCTTTATATGCATTTTTACATTGGAGTTAAGCCATCCAGGACTTTTGTTCGCTCTTTTAAATTTATTTCCCAATGGGATGCATTGGCTAATTTCCTTATTTAACATGCTCTTAAAGCAAACCAATCTCTCCTCCGTGTTCTTTGTTTATAAGATTTTATCCCAATTTATATGTTCTAGCAAGGTTCGTAGTTTAGGGAAGTTCTTTTGAAATTCAGTGTCTTTGTATCCCCCTTATGTTTCCTATTTGTGTGATTTATTGTGACGCCAATTGACCTGTAATCGCTGTTTTCTAAATTGCCCCGTATTTCCACATCCGTGATCAGGTCTGTATTGTTGGTAATTAGTTGAACCAGTAACACCTTGTTTCTAGTTGGTGCTTCTACCATCTGACCCATGAAATTGTCCTGCAAGACATTTAGGAACTGGCGACAGTGGCGAGCCTTAGACAAATGCGCGGTTCCCTCTGCCCAGTCTATGTCTGGATAATTAAAATCCCCCCATTATGACAACATTTCTCATCCTTGCTGCTAATCCAAATTTGTGATAGGAGGTCCGTCTCCCCCTCCTCCCTCTGGTTAGGGGGTCTATAGCATACTCCCAGTATTATTTTCCCCTTAGCTTCATCGCTTTGGCACTCTACCCATAAGTATTCCACCTCCTCCCTAGCTCCTTTAGTGATGTCATCTCCCACATTCACTTGTACATTATTCTTGATATATAGGTATACCCCTCCCCCTTTTTTACCCTCTCTATCCCTGCAATATAGGCAATAATCTTGTTAACCGCTTCCCAACCGCCTCCTGCACATTTACGTTGGCAGAATGGCACGGCTGGGCAACAGCACGTACCGGTACGTCCCCTTTAATTGCCCAGCTGTGGGTCGCGTGCCCGCCGCCGGCGGCGCGCTCGCGACCCGGTCGGGAGCTCCATGACCGCACCCGCGGGACCAGCGTACCCGATCGCCGCTGGTGTCCCGCGATCGGGTCACAGAGCTGAAGAACGGGAAGAGGTCTGTGTAAACAAACCTCTCCCGCGCTTCCTACACTGCCTGTCACTGATCGGCTGTTCCCTGTCATCGGGAAAGCCGATCAGTGACATCAGACATCAGCCACGCCCCCTACTGTAAAAAAAAAACACACACACGTCACACTAACTCCTCCCCTCCCCCTAGTGCTTAACTTGTTTACTGCCAGTGTCATTTTCATAGGAATCAGTGCATTTAAATAGCACTGATTGCTGTATAAATGACAATGGTCCCAAAAATGTGTCAAAATTGTCCGATGTGCCCGCCATAATGTCGCAGTCACAATTTAAATCGCTGATCGCCGCCATTACTAGTAAAAAAAAAAAATATTAATAAAAATGCTGTAAAACTATCCCCTATTTTGTAAACGCTATAACTTTTGCGCAAACCAATCAATAATCGCTTATTGCAATTTTTTTTTACCAAAAATATGTAGAAGAATACGTATCGGCCTAAACTGAGGAAAAAAACGTTTTTTTATATATTTTTTGGGGATATTTATTATAGCAAAAAGTAAAAAATATTGATTTTTTTTCAAAATTGACGCTCTATTTTTGTTTATAGCGTGAAAAAAAATAAAAACTGAAGGGGCGATCAAATACCACCAAAGGAAAGCTCTATTTGTGGGGAAAAAAGGACGCCAATTATGTTTGGGAGCCACGTCGCACGACCGCGCAATTGTCAGTTAAAGCGACGCAGTGCCGAATCGCAAAAAATGGCATGGTCATTCAGCAGCCAAATCTTCCAGTGCTGAAGCGATTAAATCAGTCCAAATTTATTGTATCTCCATAAAATATAAAAGTACAGCAAAGGTAAACGCGTTTCAGCCGCAACGGCCTTGTTCACAACACAGAAAATGCGACCAACTGAATGGGGGCGCGCCACAACCGCAACGCTACTGCGTTCAGTGCACGCGGTTGCAGTATAGTGGTGCAGGTTTTTAAGAGTTAAAAGTCGTAGTGAGGCAACACAATACCTCTGAAGAGCCATCCAATGCAAACACAATGACTACTACATTGGTTCTCCACTTCCACCCCACAGGTAGACCACATACATTTTTACATTGGTCCAAACTGAAACAATGTAACTATGCTGTAAAATCCATACCTGGAATTCAGCTTTAAGAATAAAATATTCTCTGCAAAAGGTAATCCTATACGTTGTCCTTTCAGCACAATTCAGACCCCAAAAAAAAAAAAAAAAAGTTAACATTCAGGTAATCAAATTAATTCTGGAGTAAAAACAGATGTAGGGATACACAAGGTTTTATTTTCATGAATTGGAGCCAAATCACAGTTTTACACATCGTCATTCGATACAGATTTTTGACAGCAGGTCCGCTAAAATAAAGTTCATACAAATGTGCTGGGAAAGACAGTTCCTGTGCGATTTTACACCGCGCCCATCCAGCAACAGGTGCCCGGATGCAGGAACAATACACGCTCACGTCTACGGTGTGTTATCCGGAGTTGTTTGTGCCATGGCTGCCAATGACCCAACAAATGTTACTGAATGCGATGGGTGCAGAATTATCCGCAGCATTGTGAGCCATCTCCATTGCGGGGATGCTTTTCTTCAGCAGGGAAGCTGGTCAGAGTTTGCGAGAAGTTTGGTCAGATGAGACCAAAATTGAACTATTAGTCGTGCAATCTGGCCTTTATGGAAGAGTGGCAAGAAGAAAGCCATTGGTGAAAGAAAGCCATAAGAAGTCCCGTTTGCAGTTTCCGAGAAGCCATGTGGGGGACACAGCAAACATGTGGAAGAAGGTGCTCTGGTCAGATGAGACCAAAATTTTACTTTTTAGCCTAAAAGCAAAACAATATGTTTGGCGGAAAAACTAATGCTGCACATCACCCTGAACACACCATCCCCACCGTGAGACATGGTGGTGGCAGCATCACGTTGTTGGGATGCGTTTCTTCAGCAGGAAAGCTGATCAGAGTTGATGGGAAGATTGATGGAGACAAATACAGGGCAATCATACACGCGGTCGGAATTTCCGATGGAAACAGTCCGATGGGAGCTTTTCATCGGATTTTCCGACCATGTGTATGCCCATCGGTCTTTTTCTGTCGGACTTTCTGACGGACTTTGGATTGAGAACCTGTTCTTAATTTTTCAGACGGAAAACCTTTCTATCGGATTTTCCGATCGTGTGTATGCAATTCCGACACGCAAAATTCCGATGCATGCTCGGAAACACTTCGACGCATGCTCGGAAGCATTAAACTTCCCTTTTATAGTGCAGTCGAACGTTTTTTAAGGCGCGGTGTTATTGACCGTCGGAATTTGGTGTGACCGTGTGTAGGCAAGACAGTTTGAGCGAAATTCCGTCGGAATGCTGACAGGAAAACCATCAGAGCTTTTTCCGACGAGAATTCCGACCGTGTGTACACGGAATTAGAGTCTGCAAAAGACTTGAGACTGGGGCGGAGGTTCACCTTCCAGCAGGACAACGACCCTAAACATACAGCCAGAGCTACAATGGAATGGTTTAGATCAGGGGTCTCCAAAATTTCTAACGAGGGGGCCAGTGTACTGTCCTTCAGACTTTAAGGGGCCAGACTATTGCCATTGGGAGTAGAAAAGGTCCCCACGTCAGCGGGAGGAATTGTGCCTCATCGTTGATGTCAGTGAGAGGAATTGTGCAACATCGTTGATGTCAGTGGGAGGAATTGTGCACCATCATTGGTCCCAATTGTTGGTGTCATTGGGAGGAATTGTGAGCCCATTGTTGGTGTCATTGGGAGAAAATGTGCCCCCATTGTTGATGTCATTGGGGGGAATTGTGCACCATCATTGGTTCCAATTGTTGGTGTCATTGGGAGAAAATGTGCCCCCATTGTTGATGTCATTGGGGGGAATTGTGCACCAACATTGGTTCCAATTGTTGGTGTCATTGGGAGAAAGTGTGCCCCCATTGTTGATGTCATTGGGAGGTATTGTGTCCCATTATTGGTGCCAGTGGTAGGAGTCGTGCCCCATTGTTGGTGTCATTGGTCCCAATTGTTGGTGTCATTGGGAGAAATTATTCCCCAAGGGCCAGATAAAAGCAAGCAAAGGGCCACAATTTGGAGACCACTGGTTTAGATCAAAGCATATTCATGTATAATGACCCTTACACACTGTCGGACATTCTGACCACAAAATCCATCGGATATTTTCCAACGGATTTTGTTCGAAACTGGCGTTGCCCACACATGGTCGGACAAAGTTGTTGGAATTTCCGATCATCCCGAAAGAGGTGATGTACAAAACGTACGACGGGACTACGTACAGGGCAGCAGCCAATAGCTTTTGTCTCCAAATTTCTTCTGAGCATGCGTGGCACTTTGTGCGCCGGAATTCTCTACACACGATCTGAAAAAGTCAGATCAGATTTTGTTGTCGGAAAATTTTAGATCCTACTCTCCCATTTTTTCCGTCGGAAATTCCGATGGAAAAAGCCCACTAGAGCCCACACATGATCGGATTTTCCGACAACATAATCCGATTGGACTTTCTCCATCGGAATATCCGACCGTGTGTACGGGGCATTAAAATGGCCCAGTCACAGTCCAGACCTAAATCCAATTGGGAATCTGTGGTAAGACTTGAAAATTGCTGTTCACAGACGCTCTCCGTCCAATCTGACAGAGCTTGAGATATTTTGCAAAGAAGAATGGGCAAAAATGTCCCTCTCTAGATGTGCAAAGCTGGTAGAGACATCCCCAAAAAGACTTGCAGCTGTAATTGCAGCGAAAGGTGGTTTTACAAAGTATTGACTCAGGGGGGCGCCATACAAATGTACCCCACAATTTTCACATATTTATTTGTAAAAAAAATTAAAAAATATTTATCATTTTCTTTCCACATTACAATTAGGTGCCATTTTGTGTTGGTCTATCACATAAAATCCCAATAAAATACATTTATGTTTTTGATTGTAACGTGAAAAAATGTGGAGAATTTCAAGGGGTATAAATACTTTTTCAAGGCACTGTATGCAGAGCTGCACCAGATCCTGTGTGCAACAGTTTTAGTAAATCTCCCCCCTATGTTACACCACCATCAATAGCATTTGTTTCAGCAGTATCTGGTGTATTAATCTTCTCTATGCAGAGACATAAGTAAACCATTCAACGTTCCATTGTAAAACATAAGCCTTGGCATTGACAAAGTCAGGAACAATCAGTAACTGTCTACAGAATTAAAGTGAACAGTAGGGATGGTCCCGATGTTCGAGTCGAATGTAAAGTTCGACTTGAACATCGGGTGTTTGCCTGTTCGCCGAATAGCGATCAATTTTTGGTGTCCGCTGCAAATGGGATAAATGAAAAGTGCTAATTTTAAAGGCTTATATGCATGGTATTGTCATAAAAAGAGTTTGGGGACCCGGGTCCTGCCCCAGGGGACATGTATCAATGCAAAAAAAGTTTTAAACATGGCCATTTTTTCGGGAGCAGTGATTTTAATAATGCTTAAAGTGAAACAATAAAAGTGTAATATTCCTTTAAATTTTGTACCTGGGGGGGGGTGTGTATAGTATGCCTGTAAAGTGGCGCATATTTCCCGTGTTTAGAACAGTCCGAGAACAAAATTACATTTTGTCATTTAAAAGTCATTTAAAGTCATTTAAAACTACTCGCGGCTATGAATTGTCGGTCCCGGCAATACACATAAAAGTTCATTGATAAAAACGGCATGGGATTCCCCTACAGGGGAACCCCGTGCCAAAATTAAAAAGAAAATGGCGTGGGAGTCCCCCTCAAAATCCATACCATACCAGAATTTAAGGGGAACCCCGCGCCAAAAAAAAAAATGGCATGAGGTCCCACCAAAAATCCATACCAGACCCTTATCCGAGCACACAACCTGGCAGGCTGCAGGAAAAGAGGGGGGACAAGAGAGCACCCCCCCTCCTGAACCATACCAGGCCACATGCCCTCAACATGGGAGGGTGTTTTGGGGTAGCCCCCCAAAGCACCTTGTCCCCATGTTGATGGGGAGAAGGGCCTCATCCCCACAACCCTTGCACGGTGGTTGTGGGGGTCTATGGGCGGGGGGCTTATCGGAATCTGGAAGCCCCCTTTAACAAGGGGACCCCCAGATCCTGCTCCCCCCCCCCGAGTGAAATGGTACAAATGTACCCCTACCATTTCACAAAAAATGTGTGAAAATGGTTAAAAAAAAAGACAATACACGCCTTGGGACAAGTCCTTTATTTTAAAAAAAATGTAAATATAAAAGTATCCCATGAAGTCCATTCATCTTCTTCTTCTCTCGCTCCGACAGACCGAAAAAAATAAAAATAAAAAGCCGCAAGCCGCCTACGATCTGCCTCCTTGGGAGGCACCAGCCGTAATGACGGGCCTCTCAGGTGACAGTTCTTTTATAACTGAGGGCAGGGCCACACAGTGACATCGCCGGGTGACCACGTACCCCTCTGACGCACAGGGACATCCCTATGGCTTTCCCGTAGCGTCAGAGGGGGCGGGGGTCACTTGGTTACGTAACCGGGTGGCCCGTCCCCCTTTGACGCTACGGGGAAGCCATAGGGATGTCCCCGTGCGTCAGAGGAGGGCGGATCGGGTGGCCCCGCCCCTCTGACGCTATGGGAAACCCATAGGGATGTCCCGTGCGTCAGAGGGGGCGGGGTCACCCAGTGACATCATTATGTGGCTCCGCCCTCAGTTATAGAAGAGCTGTCACCTGAGAGCGGCCTGTCATTACGTTGGGTGCCTCCAATGGACGCAGATCGTTGGTGATGTGCGGCTTTTTTTTTTGCTTTTTCCATCTGTCAGAGCTCGAAAAGAAGAAGAAGATTGCGTGGGACAGTTTTAATTTTTTTTTTTTTTAATAAAGGACTTGTCCCAAGGCGTGTATTGTCTTTTTTATATCCATTTTCACACATTTTTTGTGAAATGATAAGGGTACATTTGTTCCCCCATTACCATTTCACACAGGGAGGGACCGGGATCTGGGGGTCCCCTTGTTAAACACCTGGGACCCGTTGTTGTGTTGCCCACATTTTTAGAACCATTATTACAGTGTGGCAGGTTGCATTATCCTGCTGAAAGAGGCCACTGCCATCAGGGAATACCGTTCCTATATAGAGGTGTACTTGGCCACCAACAATGCTTAGGTAGGTGGTACGTGTCATAGTAACATCCACATGAATGGCAGGAGCCAAGGTTTCCCAGCAGAACATGCCCAAAGCATCACACTGCTTCCGCTGGCTTGCCTTGTTCCCATACTGCATCCTGGTGCCATCTCTTACCCAGGTTAGTGACGTACCCCCACCCGGCCATCCACATGTGTGCATGCTGTAAAAGAAAACATGACTCATCAGACCAGGCCACCTTCTTCCATCGCCTCGTGCTCCAGTCCTGATGCTCACGTGTCCATTGTAGGCACTCTTGGCTGTGGACAGCATGGGCACCCTGACAGGTCTGCGGCTACCCAGCCCCATACAAACCAACTGCGATGAGGATTTTTTTCTGCTTTCAACAGATAATCAATGTTATTCACACTACCTGTCATGGATGATCGGTGTATATTATACTCTATATTAGTAGTTTTTTCCATCTTTGTCCCATTGGGGAGATTTCCCTTCACTTCCTGTCATATGGCCAAAACAGGAAGTGAGAGGAAATCCCTGAAAATTAAGGGAATCCCTTGGGGCTTCCCCATGTTACCAGAACTAGTCTCTTCAGTGGAAGATTTCCCCTCTATTACTGTTCTAAGGGGCAACCCAAATTTTTATTAGATTTTTTTGTTTTTTTATATTTATTTATTTATTTTTGTATTGGTACATTATATATATATATATATATATATATATATATATATATATATATATATTTTATTTTTTTTTTTTTTTACTCCCCCTCGGCTATTATCTTAGAAAATGCCCATTTTTAATCTGACTCCTATTTATTTCAATGAGTTTAAGGCTCGGCATCCAAACATCTTTAACATTCACTAAATACCTTCACTTCCTGTCCCATAGCCAAAACAGGAAGTGAGAGAAGATCCCTGCAAATTAAGGGAATTCATTGGGTACCCCCAGGTCAACAGAACTAGTGTCCCCATTGGAAGATTTCCCCTCTATTACTTTTCTGGGGACAACCCAAAATCGAAATCAATCAATACTAATGGTAAATAGGTCAGATAGAGAGGATGAATCTGACAGGGGTTCTAATCGCTCACCCCTCTACCCAAAACTTTAAAAATGTTTTGCCTTTAGTTTTATTTTTTTTTATTGTTATTATTATTTTTTTGCATTGGCATATGTTCCCTAGGGTAGTGCCCATTCCTTATGATATTTATTTCTTTACTCCCCCTTCCCTATTAGCTTAGAAAATTGACATTTTTAGTCTGACAGCTTTTAAAAAAAAGTTTTGCCTTTAGTTATACTTTTATTTTATTTTTATTTTTTTATATTGCTTTATATTTTTAATATTTATTTATTTTGTATTGGCACATGTTCCCTAGGGTAGTGCCCATTCCTTATGATATTTTTTTGACTCCCCCTTCCCTATTAGCTTAGAAAACGGCCATTTTTAATCTGACAGCTTTAAAAAAAAAGTTTTGCCTTTAGTTATACTTTTATTTTTATTTATTTTTATTGTTTTATATTTTAAATATGTATTTATTTATTTTGCATTGGCACATGTCCCCTAGGGTAGTGCCCATTCCTTATGATATATATATTTTTTTTTTACTCCCCCTTCCCTAATAGCTTTGAAAATGGCCATTTTTAATCTGACAGCTTAAAAAAAAAAGTTTTGCCTTTAGTTATACTTTTTTTTTATTATTGTTTTATATTTTTAATATTTATTTATTTATTTTGCATTGACACGGGTAGTGTTTTGTTTTGTTTTGCATTGACCTAGGGTAGTGCCCATTCCTTAAGATTTTTTTCGACTCCCCCTTCCCTATTAGCTTGGAAATTTTTTAATCTGACAGCTTTAAAAAAAAAGTTTTGCCTTTAATTATACTTTTATTTTTTTATTTTTTAATTGTTTTATATTTTAAATATTTATTTATTTATTTTGCATTGGCACATGTTCCCTAGGGCAGTGCCCATTCCTTATGATATTTACATTTTTTTAATCCCCCTTCCCTATAAACTTAGAAAATGGCAATTTTTAGTCTGACAGCTTAAAAAAAAAAGTTTTGCCTTTAGTTATACTTTTTTTATTGTTTTATATTTTTAATATGTATTTATTTATTTTGCATTGACACAGGTAGTGTTTTGTTTTGTTTTGTTTTGCATTGACCTAGGGTAGTTCCCATTCCTTATGATTTTTTTTTTTTTTTTACTCCCCCTTCCCTATTAGCTTAGAAATGGCCATTTTTAATCTGACAGCTTTAAAAATAGAGTTTTTCCTTTAGTTATACTTTCTTTTATTTTATTTTTTATTGTTTTATATTTTTAATATTTATTTATTTATTCTGCATTGGCACATGTCCCCTAGGGTAGTGCCCATCCCTCATGATATTTTTTTAAATACATTTTTTTACTTCCCTTTATTCGATTAGAAAATGGCCATTTATAATTTTGAAGGCTCCTGTTGATTTCGACAGGGGTTCAGGCTAAGGCATTTGGCATTTAAAATTCACTGAACAAAGCTAAAAACCGAACCCAGGGCACAGTTCGGCTCATCCCTAGAGATCATGTAGACGTGAATGCAAGGGACTGCCGGAGATCAGCAGCGTTGTGCTGTAACAATGACAAATTAAAATGTAAAACAAGTTTTTTTAATTACGATTGTTTGATACATATGAATGTCGTTCAGTTTAGAGTTTACCTCTAATTTAAATAATTGTTACAGCAATTTGTTCATCTTTTACATGGAGCCAATGTCAATTGTCCAAAACCATTCAAATTTTTGTTGCCTTTCAAGCAAATCGGCTTTAATTTCCGATGTCGTTGAGGCACCGCTGGATGGTTTTTGAATAATGAATTGTTTTCATCTGTAAAACATTAAATCTAACTAACCGCAATAAGCCACAACCAGACTAAATTGATTGTCTTTCCAAGTGAAAGAGAATCTTTATTGGGGAACAGCCCAGCAGGGAGTTTGGGAAGCAGTCGGAGGATGTCTCCGCGATGTCTTCCTCTCCTTCCACCAAATTCCTCTGACATTGAGTGTGTGGCTGTTTGGCCCCAGTGCAACCGGCGTGATTCATCCTCCTTCAATGTTGACCGCATTAAATTCAGATCAGGCAGACTTCTGTTTTTTTTTCGTGAAACAATTCCATCTCCGGTAATGCATTCCCAAATTCCAAACGCACCATCATAAATATGAATCAGAGAGAAAATAAAAAATAAATAAAAAAACAATGCAGCTGAACAAAGGTGGAAGAAGAAAGAATAGACACTTAGATGGCAAAGTAGGTGAAGTTCACACAATGAGAGCAAGTCTATGGGGGTTGAAGATCTTTGGAATGGCGCCAAAAGTGAAGAACTTTTACGAGAATCCCAGCAGTCGTATGATTATTGTGAAGAAGGTGAGACGGTCGTCCAGAACCAGAATTCCTTTCAATTATTTATTTATTTTTCTACTCACGAGGTTCTTTGTTAAAGTTCAGAAGATTTTCCCATACCGTTGTTCTCAAAGTACATTTCAATGTGTCAAAATAATATTTCCTATCTTTGTAACCAACACCACATTCCAAATACAAAGATGGCAATGTACCGTATTTATCGGCGTATAACACGCACTTTTTTCCCCTTAAAGTCAGGGGAAAATCACGGGTGCGCGTTATACGCCGATCCGCCCCTGTTGTGAGCCTCTGGGCGGCTTTCGCCCGCCTTCGGCCGTTCTCGGCAGCTTTTGGCCGCCTTCGGCCTTTCTTGGCAGCTTTCGGCCTTGCTCGGCAGCTAACCTTCGGCCTTTCTTGGCAGCTTTCGCCCGCCTTCGGCTGTTCTCGGCAGCCTTTGGCCGCCTTCGGCCGTTCACGGCAGCTTTTGGCCGCCTTCGGCCTTTCTTGGCAGCTTTCGGCCTTTCTCGGCAGCTAACCTTCGGCCTTTCTTGGCAGCTTTCGCCCGCCTTCGGCCGTTCTCAGCAGCTTTCGGCCGTTCTCGAAAGCTTCCCGAGAACGCCCGAAGGCAATCAAAAGCCGCAGAGAACTACCGAGCGCCGCCGAGATACACAGGACATCTGGCTCTGTATCTCGGTGGCGCCATTTTTAAAAGGTAAAGCTGCAAAAAAAAACTGACAAGGCTGCAAATGATGGACAAGGTTGCAAATGACACTGACAAGGGTGCAACGATGGACAAGGCTGCATGACAAAGCTGCATATGACACTGACAAGGGTGCAATGATGGACAAGGCTGCATGACAAGGCTGCAAATGACACTGACAAGGCTGCAAATGATGGACAAGGCTGCATGACAAGGCTGCAAATGACACTGACAAGGGTGCAATGATGGACAAGGCTGCAGATGGACACTGACAAGGCTCCATTGATGGGCATTTAAATGTAATTTTTTTTCTTTTTCCCTCCTAAAAATTTTTTTCTTAAAATTCTGTCCTAAACTTGGGGTGCGTCTTATACACTGGTGCGTGTTATACGCCGATAAATATGGTAGGTGAAGTTCACACAATGAGAGCAAGCCTATGGGGTGAGATGGTCGTCCATAACCAGAATTCCGTTCAATTATTTATTTATTTTTCTCCTCGCAAAGGTTTTTTGTTAAAGTTTAGAAGATTTGCCCATACAGTTGTTCTCAAAGTACATTTAAATGTGTCAAAATAATATTTCCTATCTTTGTAACCAACACCACATTCCAAATACAAAGATGGCAAAGTAGGTGAAGTTCACACAATGAGAGCAAGTCTATGGGGGTTTGAAGATCTTTGGAATGGTGCCGAAAGTGAAGAACTTTTATGAGAATCCCAGCAGTCCTATGATTATTGTGAAGAAGGTGAGATGGTCGTCCAGAATCAGAATTCCTTTCAATTATTTATTTATTTTTCTCCTCGCAAGGTTCTTTGTTAAAGTTTAGAAGAGTTTCCCCATACAGTTGTTCTCAAAGTACATTTAAATGTGTCAAAATAATATTTCCTATCTTTGTAACCAACACCACATTCCAAATACACTATACTATCAAAAGTATTGGGACGCCTGCCCTTACACGCACATTAACTTTAATGGCGTCCCAGTCTTTGTCCGTAGGGTTCAGTATTGAGTTGGCCCACCCTTTGCAGCTATAACAACTCTTCTGGGAAGGCCGTCCACAAGGTTTGGGAGTGTGTCTATGGGAATGTGCTCACCCCAATGCAACACACCTATGGTGGCACCTGACCCCTTGTCACGAGGGCCACGTACCTGATGTGAGACCGAATTAGAGGGGAGGCCTCCCTTGCACATCGGGTCTTTAAAGCCTCTGGAGATGGAGACAGAGACTTGGTGGGGACACTGAGTGGCAGGGGTGCCAGAGGTACAGTGCACCATGCAAGCCTAATGCCCCATACACACGGTCGGACATTCCGACCACAAAATCCATCAGATTTTTTTCCGACGGATTTTGGACAAAACTTGTCTTGCATACACACGGTCACACAAAGCTGTCTGAAAATCCGATCGTTCAGAACGCGGTGACGTAAAACACGTACAACGGGACTACAAAGAGGCCAGTAGCCAATAACTTTCGTCCCCAAATTTACTCTGAGCATGCGTGGCACTTTGTGTGTCGGAATTCTATACACACAATCGGAAAAAGTCAGATCAGATTTTGTTGTCGGAAAATTTTAGGTCCTGCTCTCAAACTTTTTCCGTCCGAAATTCCGACGGAAAAAGTCCGCTAGAGCCCACACGCGATCGGATTTTTCGACAACATAATCCGATCGGACTTTTAGAAATCAGAATGTCCGACCATGTGTACGGGGCATTAGTCCAGGATCCGAGTCGAGGTCAAGTCCAGTTGGGCAACGAAGCATAAAAGGGTTAATCATAAGAAGAATGGTCAAGATCCAAGCCAGGGTCGGTTCCAATCTGGCAACTACAAAGTACAGAGTACAAAAGGGGCAAAGAAGTAGAATAGTCAAGGTAAAAATCCGAGGTCAATGGCAAGCAGCAATCAAGAGTAGTCAAATAGGTTTCCAGGTCACAACAGGTTCAGACAGATCACACACTAGCACAGGAACAAGGGGGGGGGGGGGGGGGGGGACTGAAGATAATCCAGCAATTTGGCAGTGTCTGGGCTGGGCTTATATAGGGAAGTTTGAGGTCACTTCCTGTGCGCCTCCTGGGGATTTTCCTGCCTTTTTCCATCAGGTTGATGTCACTTCCTGTGCACCTCCTGGGTATTTTCCCGCTTTTTTCCATCAGGTTGAGGTCATTTCCTGTGCGCCTCCTGGGCATTTTCCTGCCCTTTTCCATCAAGTCTTCTGCGCAGGTGTGGGATGATGCCCAGAGGCGTCTTTGGCACATGCTCAGTTGGCAAGGATTTCCTCTTGCGGTAACGCACCATTGGTGCATGCGTAGTAAGCCCTGGACTCTTACACCCTAAGGGCCTCTTAGGAGTTTCAGCCCTCAGTCAGAACAATTTTACTTCATGTACTATCAGCAGCTCAAAAGAATATTACAAATGCAGGACAATCCTCCAACCCACCCTTGTTTTTTGAACATAATAAAATATATTAATAATCAATGCACAGTGAAAAAAATTCCTTTAACAAAATTCTGGCCGCAACGGCCACATGGTTGCAACATCCCTATTGTATAACTCGATTATTCTAACCTTCTCTTATTTGGAAGGCTGGTATTTTTCCTAATTCTATTCTTTTCCCTTGTTATTGTATTTCCTTTATAATCCCAAAGTCTTTTTTGCTTACCTTCCAACATAGCATTGGTATTGGATATTTTATAGACGTGCAATTAGTTTCCTTCCAAATTAGTTTTTTTTAACAAATTTCGACAAAGTCATTCATTTGGAAATAGCCAAGTTCACAAAAACACGTTTAACACATTTTTCCGAATATTCATAAATTCGAAAAAAATCGTAAATTCGAAAATCCGAAAATCCGAAAAAAGAAAGTAAATCCCAAAATTTGAAAGAATAACTAACTAACTAACTAATAATAACTAACTATTAAATTATAGGTATTGGAATTTTCTTTCAAATTTGGCTGTTAGTGAACGCAACGAATACAAATTTATCCGAAGTTACGAATTATCCGAAATAATGAATGCCGTATCTAAACGAATGGAACGTAACAAAATAATAATAATAAACAACAATAATAATAAAACCTTTTTACTATTATTATTTATTATTCATTTGTTCCGCTCCATTTGTTTAAATGCAGCATTCGTTATTTCGGCTAATTCATTTCATTCGTTTTTTTCTTTTTGTTTTTAGTTTTTCGGGTCATTCGTTATGATTGCAATTTGTAAATTAAAAAAAATTGTAAATTCGGAAGTTTGAAAATCCAGAAATAAGAAAGAAAATCCGAAAATTCAAAAGAATAAATAACTAACAAACTAACTAATAATAACTAACTATTAAATTATAGGTATTGGAATTTCCTTTCAAATTTGGCTGTTAGTGAATGTAACGAATGCGAATTTATCCGAAGTTACGAATTATCTGAAATAACGAATGCCGCATTTAAACAAATGGAACGGAACAAATGAATAATAAATAATAATAGTAAAAAGGTTTTAGTATTATTGTTGTTTATTATTATTAATTCATTATGTTCCATTCGTTTAGATGCAGCATTCGTTATTTCGGATAATTCGTAACTTCGGATAAATTTGTATTCGCTGCATTCACTAAAAGCCAAATTTGAAAGGAAATTCCAATACCTATAATTTAATAGTTAGTTATAATTAGTTAGTTATTTTTGGATTTTCTTCCTTATTTCTGTATTTTTGAATTTACGAATTTTCGAATTTACGAACTTTCGAATTTATGAATTGCGATCATAACGAATGAAACGAAAGCGAACTATTTTTCGGCAGTGCACATGTCTAATATTTTATAAAAGTATACAATGAATTTTGCACATCCTGTAAACTCTTGTATGCCTACCGTAATGGTAATTTCTTATTATCCACACTGCTTCTGAAAAAAATGTGTATTATACAACTTATTTATGTTATTATATTGTAACAAATTATAATATAATATTATATATACAAAAGTAACAATGTAGCTTTAAAGACTTTTTTTTTTTTTTTACATTGACGTTAATAAGCATCAATGGAAAAAAAAGTCTTAAAGGTCACATTGTTGCTTCTGTATATATTGCTTGGCATATACTTCGGAACCTGGAAAGTGCTTGTCAATTTTTCTGGTGTACAAGACCGAATATCTCTCCAGAGTCTGCATTCAGAATTGTGATCATCAATCTTCCAACAGCCAATTATTTAAGCTACACATATCCATGTCATTACTGACACTGCACCAATCATGCACCCGAGCAACCTTTAGACATCCATCGTTCTTCAATATTATCTCACCAAATGAAATAGCCGGAGGCCTGTTCATATCTTCATGTTTTAGGTGGAATGAAGAGGCTGCATGTTACATAGAGTTCACTGGTAAGGCATGGAAAATGCACCACGCCCTGACCACGCGCATAGTCCACCTTTTTTGCAAAAATGTATCAAATGCACACATTTTTGCAAAAAGGTGGTCTCTGTGACCCCAGGTTGCCAAGCTATTATCCTCAAAGCTTGATTTTATTTTTTATTTTAATGTTCATGGCAGGTGCCTCCCCTGACTGCACATCCCTGCATCCACTGCTCTACTGACACTGTCCACTGTTCTACTGACACCATCCACTGCTCTACTGACACCGTCCACTGCGCTACTGACACCATCCACTACTCTACTGACACCTTCCACTGCTCTACTGACACCACCCACTGCCCAACTGAAACCATCCACTGCTCTCCTGAGACCATTCACTGCTCTACTGACACCATCCACTGCCCTACTGACACCATCCACTGCCCTACTGACACCATCCACTGCTCTACTAACACCACCCACTGTCCTACGGACACCATCCACTGCTCTCCTGAGACCATCCACTGCTCTGCTGACACCACTGTCAGGGCTGGGCTCAGCCCTTCCTTCTCTAAGCTGGCCACTCAGCTGTCAGCTAATTGCCAGCTCCTATCTCTCCACAGTGATTCACCTGTTGCTGATATCCTGCTCGTCAGTCCTGCTTACTTGAGCAGTCCAGCCCAGATGATCTCTGCCTTCGCCTTCTCTTGTGTTCCTGTTAAAGACTTGCTTGGATGACATTCCTTCTGGCTCCAGATCCTGCTTGCTGTTCTATTACGCTCATCTCTGGCTCCCAGACATTTTGGCTTGTCTGACTATCCGTTCCAGATCCTGAACTCTGGCTATGATTTGACTATGTTTGTTCTATTTACTTTTATTATTAAACAAGTGTGATTTAACTGTACTTCTGTCTCGGTCTGATTCATGGATCAGTTTGCCATGGTGTTACAAACGATCCTGAGCCGCACGGCTCACCTGGAATCTCCCACTGTGGTTGCCCCGGTACAACCTGTGTTGCAGGCCTTCCCTGCTGCTGCTCCAGTGTCTGTGCAGGCACCCACCTCGAGTATTACCTCTATAAGAGGTATGTCTGGTTCCGCTCCACTTCCCCAGCAATTTGGGGGCGATCCCGTCTAATGCAGAGGGTTTCTCATCCAGGTTGAGATATACTTTGAGATGCTGCCCCAGGCATTTCCCACGGACAGAACCAAAGTAGATTTTGTGATATCTTTGATTTCTGAGAGAGCGTTGGCCTGGGCAAACCTTCTATGGGAGATAGAAAAAAAAAACCTGTTGTCTTGAGTTACCCTGAGTTTGTGACTTCTTTTAAAAGGGTAATTGATGTTCCCGCACGCTACGCTTCTGCTGCCAAGTGCCTCATTTCCATCAAAGTACGAGAACTGCCGATTACGCCATTGAATTCCGTATTCTGGCAGCAGAGGTTGCTTGGAACAATAAGGCCTTCATGGCTGCTTTTTCTCATGGTCTCTCGGATTCCATCAAGGATGAGATAGAGTTATACCCACTGAGCTGGAGAGGTTGATCACGTTTGCCATCCTCATTGACTCCAGACTCAGAGAAAGACTCCCTTTTAAGGAGCGCTTGCGGAAGCCTCCTGTACATTTGTCTCTGAACT
>CM053030.1:521295976-521342434 GCA_028564925.1 Lithobates sylvaticus | reverse complement strand
CATGGATTCTGTCCGATCGGACAATGTTGTTGAAAAATCAGACCGTGTGTATGCACCATCGGACAGTGTTAGTCGGTTTGTCCGACGGACAAAGTCTTATCTCCTGCTGGAAAGATTTGCCGTCAACCCGGTCCGATCACACCAAACCCGATCGTGTGTACGGTTGTCCGACCGGACAAAGTGCTACGCATGCTCAGATCACATTACAAGACCAAAGCTATTGGCTACTAGCCTCTACGTAGTCCCGTCGTACGCAACAAACGTCACCACGTTCAGAATGATCGGATTTTCCGACAACTTTGTCCGACCGTGTGTATGCAAAACCAACATCGGACAAAGTACGACGGACATGATCCGACGGACCTGGTCCGCGGATTGTCCGACCGTGTGTATGGGGCTTTAGAGGAACTTCCTAAATGTCCTGGGGAAAAACCAAGCACCTTCTTGGAGGAACCTCCTAAATGTCCTGGGGCACAACTGAGCACCTTCTTGGAGGAACCTCCTAAATGTCCTGGGGCGCAACCGAGCACCTTCTTGGAGGAACCTCCTAAATGTCCTGGGGCACAACCATGCACCTTCTTGGAGGAACTTCCTAAATGTCCTGGGGCAAAACCGAGCACCTTCTTGGAGGAACCTTCTAAATGTCCTGGGGCACAACTGAGCACCTTCTTGGAGGAACCTCCTAAATGTCCTGGGGCACAACCGTGCACCTTATTGGAGGAACTTCCTAAATGTCCTGGGGCTAAACTGAACACCTTCTTGGAGGAACTTCCTAAATGCCCTGGGGCAAAACCAAGCACCTTCTTGGAGGAACCTCCTAAATGTCCTGGGGCACAACCGAGCACCTTCTTGGAGGAACCTCCTAAATGTCCTGGAGCACAACCGAGCACCTTCTTGGTGGAACCTCCTAAATGTCCTGGAGCACAACCGAGCACCTTCTTGGAGGAAATTTATGGTATGTGCAACTGGGTTGTTGTAAAATTAATATGTTTATATAGAAAGTATTTAGGGATATGTGCACTATATTTATTACCAAAAGCATTGGGACACCTGCCTTCACACGTACATGAACTTTAATGGCATCCCAGTCTTAGTCCGTAGGGTTCAATATTACGTTAGCCCACCCTTTACAGCTATAACAGCTTCAAATCTTCTGGGAAGGCCGTCCACAAGGTCTAGTGCCCCGTACACATGGTCGGAAATTCCGACCACAAAATCCGTCGGAATTTTTCTGACGGATTTTGTCCGACACTGGTGTTGCATACACGCGGTCGGACAAAGTTGTCGGAAAATCTGATCATTCTGAACGTGGTGACATTCGTTGCGTACGACATAACTACGTAGAGGCGAGTAGCCAATAGCTATGGTCTCGTAGAGAGGAAAATTCAGATGGAAAAAGTCCAATGGAGCCCACACACGGCTGGATTTTCCGACAACATGGTCCATTTGGACATTTTGCATCGGAATTTCTGACCGTGTGTACGGGGCATAGAAGTGTGTCTATGGGAATGTTTGACCATTCTTCCAGAAGCGCATTTGTGAGGTCAGGCACTGATGTTGCACGAGAAGGCCTGGCTCAAAGTCTCCGCTCAAATTCATCCCAAAGGTGTTCTATCGGTTTAAGGTCGGGACTCTGTGCAGGCCAGTCAAGTTCCTCCACCCAAAACTGTATCCATTGTCTTTATAGACCTTGCTTTGTACACTGGTCCAATCATTTGGTAGAGGGGGATTATGGTGTGGGGGTTGTTTTCAGGGGTTGGGCTTGGTCCCTTGGTTCCAGTGAAGAGAACTCTTTAGGCATCAGCATACCAATACCTTTTGGACAGTTTCATGCTCCCAACTTTGTGGGAACAGTTTGGGGATGGCCCCTTCCTGTTTAAACATGACTGCGCACCAGTGCACAAAGCAAGGTCCATAAAGACATGGATGAGCAAGTTTGGGGTGGAGCAACTTGGCTGACCTGCACAGAGTCCTGACCCCAACACCTTTGGAATGAATTTGAGCAGAGATTGCGAGCTAGGCTTTCTCGTCCAACATCAGTGCCTGACCTCAGACATGGGCTTCTGGAAGAATGGTCAAACATTCCCATAGACACACTGCTAAACCTTGTTCAGAAGAGTTGAAGCTGTTATATCTGCAAAGGGTGGGCCAACTCAATATTGAACCCTACGGACTAAGACTGGGATGCCATTAAAGTTCATGTGCATGTAAAGGCAGGCGTCCCAATACTTTTGATAATATAGTGTATATGTAGTGCTTATCCTCGAAGGAGCTGCTGTTTTCTCGGGTCCCCTGTTTCCAGAATCCATGACTCTGCAAGCAGCACTATACTCTCCAACACACCCGGACTGAAGAGAGGATATTTGTTGTAACAATATTTATACAACTACAATAACCAAAAAAATAAAAATAGCAACAACCCCTAAAACACATAAATAGTAAATAGGGTATAATGTTGATAAAACGAAAATGGTCCAGAGGATGACTCCTTAGCTTTATACTGGGGCTGGTCTTGCTTAAGGGACAGTGTTACAATAACAGTCTGTCAGTCTGTATTAAACCCTTTCCCTCTTGGCCAGCATGTTGGGGCCCAGGTCCAGCATTGGTATAGTATAGGCACCTGCACTGTGTCCCAAGCAAGCAATACTATTACTTGTTAATAGGGTGCAATAGGGTTTGGCCAGTGGTCCCTTGCAACTACTGGGGTGACAGTCATGCCGCATACACACAACCGGACGTGTGTGGGCTAATCCGATCGTTTTTGACTCGTTTTTGACTGACTCAATTCCGATGGACTAAAAATCTTGAAAACCGCTCGTCTGTGTGCTGGTCCGACGGACCAAATACGACGCAAGGGCAGCTATTGGCTACTGGCTATTGAACTTCCTTTTTTTGTCCCGTTTACGTCACCACGTTCAAAACGAACAGACTTTCGGACGGACTTAGTCCGTTCGTGTGTGGCCAAGTCCGTTTGTTTTGAAAGTCCGTCGAAACTCTGCCAAAAGTCCGCCAGTAAGACCGTCGGACCAAGTTTGCCGGAAAGTCAGTTCGTGTGTATGTGTTATTAGACTCCTTCTCTGCTCCTTCACTGGCATAGCAAAGTCAGTGGCAGTGGTGTTCTCCCCAACGATCAGGCAGCGACAGTGGCATTTCCACACACAGACTTATGCCGCCTACACACGATTGTAATTCACGTCGGAAAAAGCTATGATGGTTTTTCCAACGGAATTCCGCTCAAACTTGGCTTGCATACACACGGTCACACAAAAGTTCGCTGAACTTTCGACCGTCAAGAACGTGGTGGCGTACAACACTACGACGAGCTGAGAAAATTAAGTTCAATGCTTCCGAGCATGCGTCAAATTGTTTCTGAGCATGCGTAGGAATTTTGCGCGTCGGAATTGCTACAGACAATCGGGATTTCCGATCAAAACTTTTTCCGCCGGAAAAATTGAGAACATGCTCTCACTCTTTTGCTGGCGGAAATTCGGCCAGCAAAATTCCGATGGAGCATACACACGGTCCGACAAAAAGCTCTCATCGGTCTTTTGCTGACCGAATTTCCGATCGTGTGTACGCGGCATTAGTCTTTCTGGGGACTCCATTCCTCATAGCAGACTCTTTCTGTCCCAGGATGCACAGCAGTCCATATCACCTTCCTCTGTGTCCTCCTTCAGCCAATCGCAATCTGTCCAGTACACATATTGGCTCACCCAAAATGGCTGAACCATGGGTTGAAGACGCGTCATTGTTCATGGTCTTCCCTATGGTCTTCCCAATGGTCACTGCAGCTCAGCATTGAAGCCAATTCATTTAACCCTCCTTATGTACAGAGCAAAGCTTCCAAACAGGGAAAAAGCATTTATCACCACTGGAAACCTGGCTACATATATAATCAATTAATACCATCTGTTTAATGCTCACACATAATTAGGGGGGCCTGATCTCATGAAGAATCCCATTGCTACCACCATTTAAAGTACTTGGCCTTGAGCTCATGACGTGAAATGGAGAGTCTCACCACTGCCACCATGTGTAGTGCTTGGCCTTGATCTCATGACCTGAAATAAAAAATCCCATCACTGCCAATATTTGTAGTGCTTGGCTTTGTTCTCATGACCTGAAATGAAGAATTCCACCACTGTTACCATTTGTAGTGCTTGGCCTTAATTTGATGACCTGAAATGAAGAATCCTACCACTGCCACCATTTGTAATACTTGGACTTGATCTCATTACCTGAAATAAATAATCCAATGACTGCCATCATTTGTAGTGCTTGGCCATGATGTCAAGACCTGAAATGAAGAATGCCACCACTGTCACCATTTGTAGTGCTTGGCCTTGATGTCATGACCTGAAATGAAGAATGCCACCACTGTCACCATTTGTAGTGCTTGGACTTGGGTTCATGGCATGAGATGAAGAATCCTACCACTGACACTATTTGTAATGCTTGGCCTTGATCTCATTAACTGAAATAAAGAATCCAATGGCTGCCACCATTTTTAGCATCTGGCTTTGATCTTCTAAGCTGGGATGAAGAATTCCATCACTGCAACCATTTGCAGTGCTTGGTCTTGATCTTGTGACCTTAAATAAAGAATCTCGTTGCTACCACAATTTGTAGTGCTTGGCCTTGATCTCATTACCTTAAATGAAGAATCCCATAACTGCCACCACTTGTAGTGCTTAGCCTTGATCTCATGACCTGAAACAAAAAATTCTATTGCTGTCACCATTTGTAGTGATTGGCTTTCAACTCATGACCTGGTATGAAGAATCCCATCACTGCCACCATTTGTAGTACCTTGCCTTGAGTTCATGACCTGAAATGACTGCCTCCATTTGTAGTGCTTGGCCTTGATCTCATGACCTGAAATGAATAATTCCATCACTGTCACCATTTGTATTGCCTGGCCTTGGGCGCATGGCCTGTAATAAAGAATCCCCCTACTGTCCCCATTTGTAGAGCTTACCCTTGAGCTTATGACCTGAAGTAAATAATCTCACCACTGCCACTATTGTACTGCTTAACGCTTTGACTTTAAATTCAATGATAAGATCTTGCTGAGATCCCCAATTGCCTGGCACCATTAACTTTTGAATTTAATTTGCAATGACCCAAAAAAATATTTATATATGCCTTCCTGCCCATCTGGCTGCAAGGGATCCAATTAAAAATATATTATATGCGATTAAAAATAGAAGATGTTATAACAAATTGCGAAGACTATTTGACTTGAACAGAGTTGTAGATTTTTAAAACCAGCATATGCATAAAGATCTGATAGAATAAAGCTATTAGCACTGACCTTTACTCATATGATCTGTTCCACAGAGCTGTCAATGGTATCTCAACTTTCTAGTGTAGTGCTTGGCACTTACCTGCCACCGCTGTAGTACCAGGGCTTGATCTCATCAACTGAAATGAAGAATTCCAACCATGCCACCATTTGTAATGCTTGGCGCTTAGACTTCTAATTCAACGGATCAGATGTTGGAGAGAGCCCCAATTGCTCGGCACTGTTTATCTTTAAAAATTCATTTGCATTGACCCCAAGAAAAACATTTATGTATGCCTGCCTGCAAAATCTGGCTGTAAGGCATCAACTGAAACTATAAAGTATATGATACAAAATAGATGATACAAATTTTGTAACATGACTTGAGTAAACTATTTGACTTGAGCAGAGTTGTAGGTTTTTAAACCAACATATACAGGCACAGCTGGCAGAATAGTACTGTGAGCATTATTATCTGATTGCACAGAGCTGCCTATGGTATCTCAACTTCCTAGTGTAATGCTTGGCACTTTGCTGTAGTGCTAGGGCTTGATCTCATTACCTGAAATAAAGAGTCCAATGACTGCCACCATTTGTAGTGCTTGGCCTTGATCTGACGACCTGAAATGAAAATTCCCACCAGCTGCACCATTTGTAATGCTTGGCCTTGATCCCATGACTTAAAATAAAGAATCCCACCACCGCCACCTTTTTTTTATAACTTTGCATTCATCTCATGAGCAGAAATAAAGAATCTCACCACTGTCACAATTTGTAGTGCTTGGCTTTGATCTCATGACCTGCAATAAAGAACCCTGACACTGCTACCATTTATAGTGCTTGGCCTTGATCTCATAACCTATAATAAGAAATCCCATCATTGCCACAAGTGCTTGGTCTTGAGCTCATGACCTAAAATAAAGAATCCCACAATTTCCACCATTTATAGTGCTTGGCCTTGATCTCATAACCCAACATAAAGATCTCACCATTGCCACCATTTTTAATGCTTGGCATTGATCTCTTGACCTGAAATAAAGAATCACACTATTGCCACCATTTGTAGTGCTTTGCCATGTTGTCATGGCCAGAAATTAAAAATCACACCATTTCCCCAATTTGTAGCACTTGGCCTTGAACTCATGGCCTGCAATAAAGAATCCAACCACTGCACCAATTTGTAGTGCTTGATCTTGATCTCACGACCTGACATAAAGAATACCACTATTGCCACCATTTGTAGTGCTTGGCTTTGATCATACCAAATAAAGAATCCCTACATTGCCACCATTTGTACCGTTTGGCTTTGATCTCATGACCCAAAATAAAGAATCCCACCATTGCCATCATTTGTAGCGTTTGGCCTTGATCTCACGACTTGACATAAATAATCCTATCACTGCCACCATTTGTAGTGCTTGGCCTTGATCTCATGACCTGAAATTAAGAATCCCGCCATTGCCACCATTTGTAGCACTTGCCCTCGATCTCATTACCTGCAATAAAGAATCCCACCACTGCCACTATTTGTAGTGTTTTCTTTGATCTCATAGCCTAAAATAACAAAGCCTACAACTGCTACTATTTGTAGTTATTGGTCTTGAACTCATAACCTATCATACAGATCCCACCATTTGTAGTGCTAGACATTGATCTCATGACCTGAAATTAAGAATCTCAATTTTCCCACCATTTGTACTGTTTGGCTTTGAGCTCATAGCCTAAAATAACGAAGCCCACAACTGCCAGCATGTGTAGTGTTTGGTCTTGCTATCATAACCTAAAAAAATAGAATACCACCACTGCTACCATGAGTTGACATAAAGAATCTCATTAATGGCAGCATTCGTAGTACTTGGCTTTGATCTCATACCAAATAACGAATCCCGCCATTGCCACCATTTGTAGTGTTTGGCCTTGACCTCATGACTTGACATAAAGAATCCTATCACTGCCACCATTTGTAGTGCTTGCCTCTAAGACTCTTAATTCGCTAAGCAAGATCTCCAATTGCCTGGCACTATTCACCATAAAACCTAATTTACAATGACCCCAAGAAAAATAATTCATATGCAGTTTAAAAGTTCTCAATATATTGCCATTGAATCAAACACACACGAATGGGTGGGCGGCACAGTGGTGTAGTGGCTAGCACTCTCACCAAGCAGTAAGAAGGGTTGCTGGTTCGATGCCCAACCACGACACTACCTGCTTGGAGTTTGCATGTTCTCCCTTTGCCTGCGTGGGTTTCCTCTGGGTACTCCGGTTTCCTCCCACAATCCAAAGACATGCAGGTAGGTTAATTGGCTTCTGTCCAAAAAAAATTGTAGTATAGTATATGAATGGGGACCTTGGATTGTGGGCTCCTTGAGGGTAGGGACAAATGTGAGTGTGCAATGTACAGGGATGGGGACAGTTGTAGACACTTGCTCAGGTTGAACTGGATGGACTGGTGTCTTTATTCAACCTTACTAACTATTAAACTATGAAACTATGAATGGATAACATTTATTCAACTGACAACAGATGACAGGTTACTAGAAATAGCAGTCTCAGATCTCGCAGTCCCAGGATCATCCATTCCTTAGCAGGGGCATTGACTTACAGACATCTTGCACTGTAAGCCACTGGGTTTCAATGGTCATGATGGCAGTTCTCCCAACATAGAGCCCCTTCACCATCAGCTGGTCAAATGCGACAAAAATTGATGACTCAACAGCCACTCAGTGTACTGAGACTCTATATTAAGGACTTCAATGGCAGCTCTGCTCCAGAAGCTTAAAGTGGACCTTCAAACTAAACCCAATGTTCTCATTCCATGCCTTCTCTCCCCTCCCTCTCTTTAAATTGGATTTTTTTTTATACTTTCATTTATTTTTTTAAACACAAAGCAGATGATCTGTAGAATGGAGATATCTTCATAATTCTTTATTCTAATGAATCCATGTACCTTTAGCCAGGTGACAAAGTGCAAGCTTTTATAATCAATTAGGGAATTGGGATAATGTCATCAGTCTGCTGAAGGCAAGAGGAGGCATTTCCCCCCCAGTGATCAGACTGCACCATTGCTATTTTTTAGCAAGTCTCAAGGTGGAAGGCTGCAGCAGGAGTTCATCTGTGTCAGACAATTCTAAACAGACAGGCATCTGGATTTACATCAATGTGTCATCTCTGAGCCAGCATCTCATTCCAAGAAATAGATGTTGGCCCTGGATGATGCCAGCAAAGATGGTTCCATCCAGTGGCGGCCGGTGTTTTTTTTTTGGGGGGGGGAGGCAAACAACCCACCCCTGTCGGCTGGTGGCATCTCAGTCAGCATTCACACCCCCGCACTTACCCAAGCAGGCCCTGGTGGGCGGGTTGCCGGCTCCGTCAGGCAGCAGTGGGCTTAAGCGGGAAGTGGCGGACTCCGGTGGCTTCGGCGGGCTTCAGCGAGCAGGGGGCTCCTGTGACATCAGAGAATTCAGTGGGTTGCAGGGTCTGGTGGCAGTGGACTTCTATGGACGACGGGTGGGCTCCTGTGTCTTCTGTGTGGCTCCTCCCTTCTTCTCCTAGGGGTCCAATCGGCCTGTCCTTTCAGCCAATCGGGTGACGGGTATGCATTTGATGGGCGCTGGTGAGACAGCATTTGATGGGCGCTGGTGAGGCTGCATTTGATGGGCGCTGGTGAGGCTGCATTTGATGGGCACTGGTGAGGCTGCTTTTGATGAGCGCTGGTGAGACTGCATTTGATGGGCGCTGGTGAGGCTGCATTTGATGGGCGCTGGTGAGGCTGCTTTTGATGGGCGCTGGTGAGGCTGCTTTTGATGGGCGCTGGTGAGGCTGCATTTGATGGGCGCTGGTGAGGCTGCTTTTGATGGGCGCTGGTGAGGCTGCATTTGATGGGCACTGGGAGGCTGCATTGATGGGCGTTGGTGAGGCTGCATTTGATGGGCGCTGGTGGGCTACATTGTTGGGTGCTGGTGAGACTGCATTTGATGGGCGCTGGGGGGCTGCATTTGATGGGCCCTGGTGAGGCTGCATTTGATGGGCGCTGGTGAGGCTGCTTTTGAAGAGTACTCGTGAGGCTGCATTGATGGGCGCTGGTGAGGCTGCATTTGATGGGCGCTGGTGAGGCTGCATTTGATGAGCGCTGGTGAGGGTGCATTTGATGGACTCTTCTTTAAAAAGGTGGGGTATACATGGGCAGTGCAAAGAGGGTGGGGTCAGGGGTGGAGCCAGGGGGGGGGGGGGCGGCAAAATGAGGTTTCGCCTAGGGTGTCAAAAATCCTTGCACCAGCCCTGCTTCCAAGCTGCATGCTCAGATAAGGGTTCGGTATGGATTTTTTTTTGTGTGGATTACCCTAAAATCCAAGCAGGACCCCATGTTTTTGGACACCTGGAAATGGGGGAAGGAGGCTTTTTTAATTTTTTTGCATGGGGTCCCCCTAAATTGAATACCAGCACTGAAGGGCCTACTAAAAATTATGGGGTGAACCCCACACTTTTTTTTTTCTTGTGCGGGAGTTCCTTATTAACACCTAATCACACCCTCATCTAGGATCAGGGTCTGGTATAGATGAATGGAATCCCCGGCCTCTTTAAATAAATGAAAATGGCCGTGGGGGGGGGGGGGGGGGGGGCGAGGGGGGGGGGGGGGGGGGGTAGGGGAAAACTATATTTTTATGAATGAGAATTTTGAAAGTATTTCTTATTTTGTATAATGTGAAAGTTAATAAAATTTTAACAAAAAAAAAAAAAAAATGTATGTTATCCCATAAAGAGTATTAACTTAACCTCCAGACTTCCTGTATTTGTATGATATTGTATGAACCTTCTAGCCAGGCATATTTTCATCAATAAAGAAATCCTTAGAATGTGACTTTCTAACCAATATTTACTAACGATGAAAACAAGAAAAAGATTAAAATGGGCGTATAAAAAAAGCTTTAGATACCAGAAACCTCAATCTGCACACATCCTTCTCTACCGTCTGCACCCTGTAATAACAGAGGAGGGAATTTCCTTATTTATGCCATTTAATACCGGAGAGGCTTAAGCTTCATGTCAACATTATTCCTTTCTAGAAGGTTTCTCAGATTGGAGATGATTCTGTAAATTCATAGAAAACTTTGTGGTTTGTTCTTTCGTACAATAAGTCCAAACCACCGAGAGAGATTTCCAAAACAACAGCAAAAAAATAAAATAATCACATGCTTGTCCTTTATGGGGTAAACTGTTAAAAAACAATTGTTAAAAGGGACAATTTTTTTCCAATAAAATACATTTTCACATGCAGGAGTTCACTTGGGGGTCCATTTATTAAAGAAAAAAAAATAGCATAGCCATTCCTCTAGTAATTCTGCATTTGATCTGTGCGAACTGGTTAAAAAAAAAAAAAAAAAAAATATTCTTTAGGCTATTTCCTCTTCTGAACGAAGATGTTTTATTATGGGCAGTAGTAAAAGGCCCTATTATGGCCACTAGATGGTAGCATAGGAAATATATGCATTGGCTATATTTTTTTGCTGATTCCCTCTAGCTAAAACCTCCCAAATTATAAGAGTCAGAGAGCATAGGCTATCAGCTCACAGAGTAATGCTTCTTTACATTTGGGGGCAGTGAAGAAGGGTTCCCTTACACCCGTGGTCAGTGTACGGCCTACTTACATCGGTGGTCAGTGGGAAGAAGACCCTGGTACATTGGTGCTCTGTGGAAAGAAGACTTTGTTACATTGGTGCTCAGTGGGAAAAAACTTTGTTACATTGGTGATCTGTGGGAAAAAACTTTGTTACATTGGTGTTTAGTGGAAAGAAGACCCTGTTACATTGGTGATCTGTGGAAAGAAGACCCTGGTACATTGGTGTTCTGTGGAAAGAAGACCTTGTTACATTGGTGCTCTGTGGAAAGAAGACCCTGGTACATTGGTGCTCTGTGGAAAGAAGACCTTGTTACATTGGTGCTCTGTGGAAAGAAGACCCTGGTACATTGGTGCTCTGTGGAAAGAAGACTTTGTTACATTGGTGCTCAGTGGGAAAAAAACTTTGTTACATTGGTGTTCAGTGGAAAGAAGACCCTGGTACATTGGTGATCTGTGGAAAGAAGACCCTGGTACATTAGTGCTCTGTGGAAAGAAGACTCTGGTACATTGGTGCTCAGTGGGAAGATGATCCTTTTTAACTTGTGGTCAGTGGAAAGAGAACCCTGTTACATTGGTACTCAGTGGAAAGAAGACTTTGTTACATTGGTGCTTAGTGGAAAGAGAACCCTGTTACATTGGTGCTCACTGCTCATTGGAAAGAGAACCCTGTTACATTGGTGCTCTGTGGAAAGAAGACCCTGTTACATTGGTGCTCTGTGGAAAGAAGACCCTGTTACATTGGTGCTCTGTGGAAAGAAGACCTTGTTACATTGATGCTCAGTGGAAAGAAGACCTTGTTACATTGAGGCTCAGAAAAAAAAGGCCCTGTTACATTGGTAGTAAGTGGAAAGAAGGTCCTGTTGCATGGGGGCAAACTGTTAAACTGGTCGTCATTGAGAAGAAGGCCCTCTCACATTGGAGCTCAGTGGAAAGAAGACCCTGTTACATTGGTGCTCAGTGGAGAGAAGACCTTGTCACATCGGGGCTCAGAAAAAAAAGGCCCTGTTACATTGGTAGTAAGTGGAAAGAAGGTCCTGTTACGTTGGTAGTAAGTGGAAAGAAGGTCCTGTTACATGGGGGCAAACTGTTAAATTGGTGGTGATTGAGAAGAAGGCCCTCTCACATTGTTGGTCGGTGGAAAGAGGACTCTGATAAACAGGTGGTTAGTGGGTAACAATGCTCCATTACATGGAACGTACCTCACATTCTTGAGTTTTTGAGATGGATTCCATCTTTACAGACAGCTAAAGGGGCAATGGTGTCACCAATACTTATCTGAGAAACAAGGGAAGCTTTGATGGTTCCAACTGCTCTCTGGCCCAAAAACTGTGCAGGAATCATCAGGCAGTAGATGAATCGGCCACCCTGGAGTCTCACTGAGCTTTTGTTGAAAATAGGCTGAGCTATAGTCTATTGAACTAGGACATTTAGGGATTTATTAGCTTGCGATTAACAACTACTGTAGATCTTGATGGTTATGCATTTGCCATAGTTTATAAATTAGACAAACTTCTACTCCATTTGTGGTCAATGAATGGGTGCAAAGTAATCCTAGTTAATATACGATGATGTAACCAGCTGCTAGTGGATTGGTGGGCTCCACCCCACATATATAAAACACGGGGTCACCACTCTATGTAGGCAATGAGCTTGTTGTAAATTAATTTCATCATTCTCATGACCTAAACAAGACCCAAAGGATTCTTGGCTCAATTTTCGAAACTGAGCCGTCTCCAAAATGTCCTTGAATGTATAAAAGTATGAATCAATTCTTCGAGAATGTTGTCTCACCACAAACTAGCTGGACGGGGAATGGAGGAAAGAACATTTCCTGAAAGATTGGTGGGAACACGCATGTAGCTTCTCCATTCATCCTTTTATCCTCTGATCTCCTCTGAAGGGATCCTGGGAGATCATCGATCTCTGGAAATTTATATAGGGTAATATCAATATTTTAAATGCAATTTAAAAAAAAAAACAGAGAAGCTTGGGGATTTTCAGGTGCTACTAAAGCCTCATACACACAATCGGACCATGGACCAACTTTCCCGTGGATTTTTGTCCAAAGGGCGTTGGCCCCAAGTTGGTATTGCATACACACGGCAGGACTTTTTCAGCCAACTTTCACCAAATCACTTGGTTTTTCTGCTCTTTACCGCCACCTTTGGTCAACTTCTGTATTGTTGTCTGATCTTTTGCATTGGTTCTGCATTGGTTTGTACAAAAGTCCATTGGTTTTGTGTACACACGGTCGGATTTTGGTCCATCGGACTTTTGTTGGCAGAAAGTTGGTCCGTTCGCACAGCCAACAAAAGTCCGATGAAACCTGGAAAAAGTTGGTCCGATGGACCGTACACACGGTCGGATGTTGGTCCAAAACAGTTAATTTGCATGTTGGTTGTCAAAAAGTCTGATCGTGTGTATGGGCCTTTATTCTGGACTTTGCAGCGGAGGTCCGCCAGACTTTCCAAACGAGCGGACTTGCACACACACGAACTGACTTTCCGGCGGACTGGGTCCGACGGACTTCCCGAGGGACTTTGGGCAGTGGTCCGACGGACTTTGCAAATGAACGGACTTGCCCACACACGGACTAAAGTCCGTTCATTTTTAATGCGACTCCGGGTACGAGGGGACTAGAGAAGGATACACAAGCCCCAGGTAACAGCTTTCCTTTTTAAACGTTCCAATAGTCCCTGACGACGTCATTCTGTGACGAAACGATGTAGGGAGGAGTCAACGACGTGACGCTTCTGTATGCTGGGACGCGGTGGCCATCTTGTTGGTGGGACTGCTGGATGCTTATGCCAACACAAGTGTGGTTTTAACTTGGAGCATGTGAGTTCATCTCCTGTTTTATGTACAATGACACGTTGGTTGATATACTGCACCATGAGGTTTATCTCCTTTTATCCGCATGGGATGAATTACTTGTGGTGACCACTATTGGAACGTTTGAAAAGGAAAGCTGTTACTCGGGGCTGCTGTATCCATAATCCGATGAGCTGTCCCAAGATCAGGATGTGTGGAGATTGATGGGCTTCCTGTATAATTTACATGCTTATGTAGCCCTAGTAATGAGGGTCCACTAAGGAGGGTAAGAGGCTGTGAGATTGGGTGCCGGTGATGGTTTCCTCTATGTTTTACCTTCTGCTAACCATTTTGTGAACTGTGCTGAACATCGTCTCCTGGATTTATTTCTTGTGGCCTTTTATACAAGCGCTACACCTCATTCATATGAAATATGAACACAGCATAGCCCTCTATAGTGTGTACTTGTCTCAGTCCAGAGCAAGTGTAATTTCTGTCTGCTAGTTCTTTCCTCTATCAGCATGAGTCACGCCTGAAAAGTTTTCCTGACACCAAGTGATACAAAGGTGACAGGGGAGGAGCTCCAGCTGATTGATAGACTCAGCTCTGTTTCTGTGAGCTGTGTGATTAGAGGGGGGGGGGGTACCCTTCAGCCCAACCAGCTCTTCAGTTCAGTTCCCCACCCCCTGCTTTTTGAAAGCTCAGACAAGCTTTATAAATTCTGAACTGGATGACTGTAGAGGAGAGAGGGCTGCAGATTAACAGGTGCAACTTATGTAGGAGGATTTGTTTGTTGTGAGGCCAGTCACTTCATTGGGTTTACAGCCAAAATAAAGAGGAGTTCCAGTCTGATTATCAGTGTCCTAATTATTAGTGCAGTCCCAAGAGTGTCCATCGGTGCTGTCATTCAGTGCCCATCCATGCCTCCTCCTCATCAGGGCCTCCTCATCAGTGTCACCTATCAGTGCCGCCTACCAGTGCCCATCAATGCCACCTATCAGTGCTCATGAATGCCCATCAGTGCTGCCTCATCAGCGCACATCGGTGAAGGAGAAGAAAATTACCTGTTTTCAAAATTTTATAACAAACTATGAAAAAGTAATTTTTTTAAAAATATTTTTGGTCTTTATTTATTTATTTAGCAAAAAAAAAAAACAGTGGTGATTAAATACCACCAAAAGAAAGCTCTATTTGTGTGACAAAAATGTTTTATTTGGGTACAGTGTTGTATGACCGCGCAATTGTCATTCAAAGTGTGAAAGCTGAAAATTGGCCTGGACAGGAAGGGGGGGGGGGGGGGGGGCAGGTAGGCGAGTTGTTAAGCAGCAGACTGGGATTTCGGGTTGGATGTCCGCAAATCTCGCGAGATTTCGTGTCGATGTCCGCAAATCTCGCAAGATTTCAGGTCGATGTCCGCAAATCTCGCAAGATTTCCGGTCCATGTCCGCAAATCTCGCAAGATTTCGGGTTGGATGTCCGCAAATCTCGCAAGATTTCGGGTCGGATGTCCGCAAATCTCGCGAGATTTCGGGTCGATGTCTGCAAATCTTGCAAGATTTCGGGTCGATGTCCGCAAATCTCGCAAGATTTCGGGTCGGATGTCCGCGAATCTCGCGAGATTTCGGATCGGATGTCCGCGAATCTCGCAAGATTTCGGGTCGGATGTCCGCAAATCTTGAGAGATTTCGGGTCGGATGTTCGCAAATCTTGCGAGATTTCGGGTCGATGTCCGCAAATCTCACGAGATTTCGTGTCGATGTCCGCAAATCTCGCAAGATTTCGGGTCGATGTCCGCAAATCTTGCAAGATTTCCGGTCCATGTCCGCAAATCTCGCAAGATTTCGGGTCGGATGTCCGCGAATCTCGCGAGATTTCGGGTCGGATGTCCGCGAATCTCACGAGATTTCGGGTCGGATGTCTGCAAATCTCGCGAGATTTCGTGTCGGATGTCCGCGAATCTCGCGAGATTTCGGAGGAGGAGGAGACCCTGTTTTTCGGGTGTAGTGATACTTTAGAAGCACCCAGCGCCCTACCTTAGTGCTGATTTAAAGTTCAGCATTGCAGCCCCGGAACCTTACCCACCATCGCTGAAAGGGGAGATTAGTTCCCTGAATGCTCAGACTGTGTCCTTGGCTTCCTTCTGCTGCACCTGCAGAACAAATTCTTGTCCCCACCATTCTTATTACCACAATATTAAAAAGAGGTCTATCAGCGCCGGCCACTATAGATCGTTTTACATCCCAAAAATATAGCAAAATCATGTATTACTTACAATGTAACATGTAATAAATATGAATGACATACTAGCTTGGCACCGCCAGCAGAGTATCGCCTCTATTTCCCCGCCGTGTTTTGAAGCATTATTGCAATTATGATTTTATTTTTGTTATAATTTATTTTAGGTCTTCCTAATAATGCATCATGTGTGGATGAGGTGAAGCTGTCAGTTCTGAATTATAGTTAACCACTTGACCTCCAGAAGATTTACCTTCATGACCAGGTCATTTTTTGGGATACGTCATAGCGTTAATTTAACTGACAATTGCGCGGTCATGCAACGCTGTGCCCGAATAAATTTCTGTCTTTTTTGGTGGTATTTGATCACCTGTTCTATTTTTATTAATATTTTGTGCGCTATAAACAAAAATAAACCAACAATTTGAAAAAAAATAAAATAATATATATATATATATATATATATATATATATATATATATATATATATATATATATGTAGCGCCGGTACTTCTGAAGAGTACCCCGCTATGTTGTAAAAAAATTTTTTCCAGACTACAGTTAAAGTCTTGGGGTTAATTGTGCTAGATTATGCTTTGGCATCAGTTTGGCCGGGCTGTATTGAGGTTCTGCCTGGTCATATGTGGGGTTTGCACCTGTGAGAGGCCGTAGAACGCAGCCTGGTTGGACGCATTGGGTACCTTTTCTCTGAGCCAATCAGTGGGCACGTTGTCTCGCTGTGTATTCCGGGAGGGGGGGTACTTAAGGTGCTGAAGTCACATGGTTCGGGGTTCCGGTCCAGAAGTTGTTGCTGACTCTGTGGTCCTGGTCCTCCTAACCAGCCCCCAGAGGCCCTCATGGCCTGGGGTGCGGATCCATCCTTTTCCGAGCCTCCGACTGGCTAGTTCGAGGCCCAGTAACTGGAGGGAGGATTCTGAAGTGTTCCGGTGCCGTCTCGGGTTTTGGATAGGCCCAGCAATTCTGCATGCAACCAGGGGAGGACTCTTCTGAGGAGGGCCACGCACGAGGCTGGCTGCTCGGTAGACATGTGCACAACAAAAAAATTCGTTTTTTTTGTTTCGTTTTTTTCGTTTCCGCTGATTCGTAACGATTCGTACATTCGTAAGTCGTCGGTGTTCGGATTCGTAACAATTCGTACGTTCGTAAGTCGTCGGTGTTCGTATTCATAACGATTCGTACATTGGTTAGAGTTATTTTTTCGTTGATTCGTTTTTTCGTTAGTTTAATTTTCGGACGCATTCGTATTTATTCGTAACATTCGTAACATTCGTAGATTCATAATGGGAGCATAATTCATATTTTTATGTGATGTGTATGCTATTATTACATTTTAATAATTTACGAATCGAAAAAAAAAGTTACGAATCGAAAAAAAAGTTACGAATGTACAAATTTTTTTGTTCAATAGAGACACGGAAAATTACAAATCGAAAAAAATAAAATAAAAAGTTACAAATCGAAAAAAAAAGTTACGAATCGAAAAAAAAGTTACGAATGTACAAATTTTTTTGTTCAATCCATTCGAAGCACGTTTAGCAGCACCATTGTAAGGGACACGGAAAATTACCAATTCAACAAAAAAAAAAAAAGTTACGAATGTACAAATTTTTTTGTTCGTTTTCGTTTTTCGGATTTTCTTCATTAGTACATTCGTTGTTTCTAATTAGTTTTTTTCGGATTTTCGTTGTTTTTCGGATTCGTTCGATTCGAATGATTCGTTAATCGGATTCGTACGATTCGAACGATTCGTTCATTCGTACGAAAACGAACGAACGAAAATAACGAATAAAAGAGAAAAACAAAACGAATTGCACATGTCTACTGCTCGGTAAGAGCCTGGGAGCCGAGCTGTAAGGACACTAATTGAATCCGCATTTCTTACGGTACCGGGTGCAAGATACTGGTACTGTAAGAAAGTTCCTACTTTATCCTTCAGTTACAACCAAGTTCCTGTGAGAGACTTTTGTGCTCAGCTAAAGTTTCACAACCAACTCTGTGGCCGAGACTTTGTTAAGCTAAAATTGTTGGCTGCTAAATCTACAAGCGAGGATTTATCCAACAGTTGAGTTATCCAGTTGCGAGTGGCTACTCCCTGGATCATCTAGAGAGACACACTTATTATTAAGTGTCAGCAGTTCTAAAGTGCATGAGCTTCTATACCCTTATACCGTCTATTCCCAACTTAGAGACTGAGTTCTGTTCAACTGTTTTATGCAAAAAAAAAACTAACAAGGAATTCAGGTGTCGGTCTCTATAGTTACTGGGTCATCAACCCTGGGAAGCCCTAGACAAGAACAACGAGTACGAGCTGGAGGAGGTAATCGGTAAGCCTCGAAAAATTCAGCCGCTCCTTTGGGGGTCAGTGCTACATATATATATATTTTATATATATATATATATACATATATATATATATATATATATATATATATATATATATATTACTTTTTGATATAAAACACACCCAATTAAAAATTAAAAAAAATTAAATTTCTTCATAAATTTCATCCAATATGTATTCTGTTACAGTGGGGAAAATAATTATTTGATCCCCGTCAGATTTTGTATATTTGCCCACTTACAAAGAAATGAAGGGTCTATCATTTTTTTATCATAGGTGTATTTTATATGATAGAGACAGAATATACACCAAAAGCCCAGAAAAAACACATGATACAAATGTTATAAATTAAGTTGCGGTTCAGCTAGTAAAATAAGTATTTGATCCCCAAGCAAAACATGACTTAGAACTTGGTGGAGAAACCCTTGTTGGGAAGCACAGAGGTCAGACGTTTCTTGTAGTTGGTGATCAGGTTTGCACATCTCAGGAGGGGTTTTGGTCCTCTCTTCTTTACAGATCTTTTCCAAATCCTTAAAGCGGTTCTGCACTCGTTTTTTTTTTTTTTTTTTTTTGGGCTATATGCCAAGGGCATATAGCTCAATTGGGGGACTTACCTGTTCCATCTTCCATCTCGATCGCCGACGGTTTTCCTCCGATAAAATTCTTCATCTTCTTCTTGTCTGCTGGGGTCCATCTTGCCTGTGGGCATGTGAAACCCCACAGGCACTTTAGATGGCCCAGCATGCACCTCCGTTACTCGCGCGTGCGCAGTAACGGCACATCTGCCGACATCTCACGAGATTTCGGAAGATGTGGCCGAAATCTCGCGAGATTTCGGAAGATTCCCGCACTGACTCCTGGGATCAATGACACCAGATCCCAGGAGACAGTGCGGCGTGACGACGATCGACGCAGAGACCCCGCCCACCTCCAAAGAGACAGAAGACAGGAAGTCATCAATTACAAGGTAAGTAAAAAAAAAAAAAAAAAAAAAACACATTTCATTTAGTACTCTTTGCCTGATTTGGAAGGCAAAGAGATTTACTAAATGAAATGTGTGCAGAACCGCTTTAAGGTTTCTTGGCTGTCTCTTGGCAACTTGAGGTTTCAGCTCCCTCCACATATTTTCTATGGGATTAAGGTCTGGAGACTGACTAGGCCACTCCATGACCTTAATGTGCTTCTTCTGGAGCCACTCCTTTGTTGCCTTGGTGGTATGTTTTGGGTCATTGTCATGCTAGAAGATCCATCCATGACCCATCTTCAGTGCCAGCTAAAGGAAGAAGGTTCTCATTAAAATTTTTACAATACATGGCCCCGTCCATTGGCCCCTCAATGAAGCAAAGTCGGCCTGTACCTTTGGCAGAGAAACAGCCCAAAAAGCATCATGTTTCCACCTCCGTGCTTGACTGTAGGGATGGTGTTCTTAGGGTCATAGTCTGCATTTTTCTTCCCACAAACAAGAGCTCAATTTTGGTCTCATTTGACCACAGCACTTTCTCCCGATCCTTCTCTGAATCATTTAGATGTTCATTGGCAAATTTCAGATGGGCTGTACATGTGTCTTCTTGAGGAGGGGGACCTTAGGATTTCAATCCATGGCGGCGTATTGTGTCACCAATGGTTTGTTTGGTGACTGTGGTCCCAACTGCCTTGAGATCATTCACAAGCTCCTCCGGTGTAGTTCTGGGCTGATCCCTCACTTTTCTCATGATTATCCTCACCCCATGAGGTGAAACCTTACATGGAGCTCCAGACTTATGCGGCGTACACACGGTCGGAATTTCCGATGGAAACAGTCCGATGGGAGCTTTTCAACGGATTTTCCGACCGTGTGTATGCCCATCGGTCTTTTTCTGTCGGAATTTCCAACGGACTTTGGATTAAGAACCTGTTCTCAATTTTTCCGACGGAAAACCTTTCTATCAGATTTTCTGATCGTGTGTATGCAATTCCGACACGCAAAATTCCGACGCATGCTCGGAAACAATTCGACGCATGCTCGGAAGCATTAAACTTCCCTTTTATAGTGCAGTCGAACGTGTTTTATGCCGCTGTGTTATTGACCGTCGGAATTTGGTGTGACCGTGTGTAGGCAAGACAGTTTGAGCGAAATTCCATCGGAATTCCGACGGGAAAATCATCAGAGCTTTTTCTGACGAGAATTCCGACTGTGTGTACGCAGCATAAGAGCGATTGATGGTTATTTTGTATTTCTTCAAGTTGCTAACAATCGCTTCAACAGCTGCCTCCATCTCACCAGCTTCTTGTTGATGGCCTTGTAGCTCACTCCAGCCTTGTGCAGGTCTACAGTTTTGTCCCTGCTCTACAATCTTTGTCAGCTCTTTGGTCTTCGCCATGATGGTGAGGTTTGAATGGAAGAAAGAGATTCTGTGGACAGGTGTCTTTTATGCACATAACTAGTTGTCGTTAGGAGCAACTTCTTACATTGATAGGACTAATCTGTGTACCACATGAGCGCCTACTGTAGCCGGTCTTTGGGAGCCAGGATTGTTGTTGGTTGGTATGAGACCAAATACTTATTTTACTCACTGAACTGCAACTCAATTTATTACATTTGTATCTAGACATGTGCAATTCGTTTAGTTACGAATTCGTTTTCCGTTCAAATTCGTTATATTCGTTCATTCGTTATCGTACGAATAAACAAATGATTTGCTAAAAATTCTAACGAATAACGAACTATCGAAACGAACGAATATGAAAAACAACGAAAATACGAAATAATTAAATTAGAAACAACGAAACTACGAAAGAATGAAAATCCGAAAAAACTAAAACAGAAACAACGAAAATCAAAATGAACGAAAAAATTTGTACATTCGTAACTTTTTTTTTTTGTTTGTTGATTCGTAATTTTCCGTGTCTCTTACAATGGCGCTGCTTAACGTGCTTTGAATGGATTGAACGAAAAAATTCCTACATTCGTAACTTTTTTTTTAATTTTCCGTGTCTCTTACAATGGGCTGCTTAACGTGCTTCGAATGGATTGAACGAAAAAATTTGTACATTCGTGACTTTTTTTTTTTGTTTGTCGATTCGTAATTTTCCGTGTCTCTTACAATGTAATAGCATACACATTACATAAAATTATGAATTATGCTCCGATTACGAATCTACGAAAACAATGTTACGAAAGTACGAATAAATCAATCTAACGAAAGTATGAATGTAACTAAATCTACGAAAATACGAATGCGTCCGAATACAAAATACAACGAAAATACGAATTTCGAATAAACGAAAATTAGACTAACGGAAAAACGAATCAACGAAAAAATAACTCTTACGAACACCGACGACTTACAAAAATACGAACGAGTTCGAATACGAACACCGACGAATTACGAATTTACAAATCGTTGCGAATCAACGGAAACGAACAGAAACGAAACAAAACTAAAAAAAATTTCTATTGTGCACATGTCTATTTGTATCATGTTTTTTTTTTCTGGATTTGTCTCTATCATTTAGAGATAAATATCTCAGAACACTGGCAGACTCCTTCCATAATAAAGGTTACAAAGACAAAACCATCAACAACAGCATAAAGACAGCCTTGAAAACCCAAAGAGTAAATCTCCTCCAATACACAGAGAAAAAAATGAACAACCAAGTACTGTATATACTCGAGTATAAGCCGACCGGAATATAAGCCGAGGCACCTAATTTTACCACAAAAAAAATGAAAACTTATTGACTCGAGTTCAAGCCTAGGGTGAGAAATGCGCAGCTACTGTAAGTGGAAAAGAGGGTTAACAATGCCCATTTGCAGCCTCACTGTGCCCATTTGCAGCCATAGGTCCCCCAAACTTCAAACTTGGTAGTTAAGGGTTCCTAGATGCCCCCTAGCTGCAGCCAAATTTGGAGTCTTTGGACCCAAACGGTCCCAAAATTACATTCCTGCAGATGGACACAGTTGACCGACTTTGGGGCCCCGTATCTCTTTGGATATGTTGTAGTGCTAGTTCCTCTGGGTTTGCACACCAAATTTGGGGTTCCTAGCACCAAGTGGCCCCAAGATACGGGGCCCCAAATTCAGTTTGGAAAATATCAAGCACTTTTCTGCAGCAGAGAGTGACATTTTCTGAACCGACTTTGGGTGCCCCGTATCTCGGGGCCACTTGGTGCTAGGAACCCCAAATTTGGATATGTTGTAGTGTTAGTTCCTCTGGACTTGCACACCAAAGTCGGTTCGGAAAATGTCATTTTCTGCAGCAGAAAAATGCTTGACTCAAGTATAAGCCATTTTCAGCACAAAAAAATGTGCTGAAAAAACTCGGCTTATACTCGAGTATATACGGTACCTCTAGTCACCACATACAACCCAACACTAGAAGGGATCAAAAAGATAATCAAAGATTTACAACCCATTATAACAGAGGATGAAACTCAGAAAAAATATTCCAACAACCCCCATTACAGGGGGTCCCCGACTTACAACATTCGACTTACAAACGACTCCTACTTACAAACGGAGGGAGACAACAGGAAGTGAGAGGAAATCCACCCCTAGGAAGGGAAATTCACTCCTGTAAGAATTAATTAGGGAAAAAGGTGTCTCCATTGATGCTTTATCACCAGTCCATGCTTCCCTAACGACCCAAAATTTTCAAAAACCAATTGTCATTGGGACAGAAAGTGAGGTGAAATCTTCTGAACAGGGGCACAGACAGCAAAACAAATGTTACAGGGGTGATAACCCTTCTCTATGTTATCTAAAAAACTTAAGAATATATTTTTTGGCTGGAGCTACACTTAAAAAATGTACCTGTTACTTACAAACAGATCTGTTTGTTACTTACAAACAGATTCAACTTAAAGTAGAGGGCCACCCTGAAAAAAAAAACTTTAAAAAATGTTAATAAAAATGTAAAATTAAAAAAAATATATATATATTTTTTTTACTTACCAGAAATGGCTGTTGCTAGGCAGATCCTCCTAATCTGCCTCTTCCTGTTCCACGGCGCTGTTCTCTCTTCTGCTCCGAGCACCGCCACCTTCTATTGAATGGGGCACGATGTGTTATGGGAACTACAGTGGTGTGAAAAAGTGTTTGCCCCCTTCCTCATTTCCTGTTCCTTTGCATGTTTGTCACACTTAAGTGTTTCGGAACATCAAACCAATTTAAACAATAGTCAAGGACAACACAAGTAAACACAAAATGCAATTTGTAAATGAAGGTGTTTATTATTAAAGGTGAAAAAAAATCCAAACCATCATGGCCCTGTGTGAAAAAGTGATTGCCCCCTAAACCTAATAACTGGTTGGGCCACCCTTAGCAGCAACAACTGCAACCAAGCGTTTGCGATAACGTGCAATGAGGCTTTTACAGCGTCCTGGAGGAATTTTGGCCCACTCATCTTTGCAGAATTGTCCTAATTCAGTTACATTAGAGGGTTTTCGAGCATGAACGGCCTTTTTAAGGTCATACCACAACATCTTAATAGGATTCAGGTCAGGACTTTGGCTAGGCCACTCCAAAGTCTTCATTTTGTTTTTCTTCAGCCATTCGGCGGTGGACTTGCTGGTGTGTTTAGGATCATTGTCCTGCTGCAGAACCCAAGTTCGTTTCAGCTTGAGTACACGAACAGATGGTCGGACATTCTCCTTCAGGATCTCTTGGTAGACAGCAGAATTCATAGTTCCTTTTATCACGGCAAGTCTTCCAGGTCCTGAAGCAGCAAAACAGCCCCAGACCATCACACTACCACCACCATATTTTACTGTTGGTATAATGTTCTTTTTCTGAAATGCAGTGTTCCTTCTACGCCAGATATACTTGGACACACACCTTCCAAAGAGTTCCACTTTTGTCTCATCGCTCCACAGAATGTTGTCCCAAAAGTCTTGGGGATCATCAAGATGTGTTGTGGAGAAATTGAGACGAGCTTTGATGTTCTTTTTGCTCAGCAGTGGTTTTCTCCTTGGAACTCTGCCATGCAGGCCATTTTTGCCCAGTCTTTTCCTGATGGTGGAGGCATGAACGCTGACCTTAACTGAGGCAAGTGAGGCCTGCAGTTCCTTGGACGTTGTTGTGGGGTCTTTTGTGACCTCTTGGATGAGTCGTCGCTGCGCTCTTGGGGTAATTTTGGGCGGCCGGCCACTCCTGGGAAGGTTCACCACTGTTCCATGTCTTCGCCATTTGTGGATAATGGCTCTCACTGTGGTTCGCTGGATTCCCAAAGCTTTGGAAATGGCTTTATAACCCTTTCCAGACTGATAGATCTCAATTACTTTCTTTCTCAATTGTTCCTGAATTTCTTTGGGTCTCGGCATGATGTGTAGCTTTTAAGGATCTTCTGGTGGACCTTACTGTGTCAAGCAGCTCCTATTTAAGTGATGCCTTGATTGTGAACAGGTGTGGCTAGAGAACAGGCCTGGGTGTGGCTAGAGAAATTGAACTCAGGTGTGGACAACCACAGTTATAGTATGTTTTAAAAAGGGGGGCAATCACTTTTTCACACAGGGCCATGATGGTTTGGATTTTTTTTCACCTTTAATAATAAACACCTTAATTTACAAATTGCATTTTGTGTTTACTTGTGTTGTCCTTGACTATTGTTTAAATTGGTTTGATGTTCCGAAACACTTAAGTGTGACAAACATGCAAAGGAACAGGAAATGAGGAAGGGGGCAAACACTTTTTCACACCACTGTATGTCCCACAACACATCGCGTTCCCCATTCATAAATTCGACTTGCGCATGTGCAGGAGAAAACGGGCAGCGTTTGCTGCCCCTTTCCCTTACTGAGGATGGTGGCGCTGGAACCGGATCGCCGAGGGACATCTCGGCCTCCACGACCGACATCGCGGGCGCCCTGGGAGGGTAAGTGTACTTATTAAAAGTCAGCAGCTACTTTTTTTTTAGCTGCTGACTTTTAAAAAAAAATTTTTTAGGTGAAACACCGCTTTAAGAACAAACCTACAGACCCTATCTTGTTTGTAACCCGGGGACCCCCTGTATTGGCTTTCAGACAACTACCTAACCTCAGACATAAACTAATCAGCAGGAAACTTCACTCTGATTATAAAGTCACAAATAATGGAAGCAAACCCTGCAATAAAAAACGCTGCAAACTATGCAACCGGGTCAATCTATCCAAAAGCGTCACACACACAAATGGGACCTTCAATATCATGGGATCTTACAACTGTACCTCCAGTAATGTGGTGGACCTCATCCAATGCAACAGGTGTAGCAAAGGATCGTATGTTGATGAAACAGGACAGAAGGTACAAGTGAGGATGAATTTGCACAGACATACCATCAAGGAACATAAGGAAGATGGTTTCTGTACACCTGTGGGACATCATTTCTCACAACCGGACCACACTATAGAAGACTTCAATGTTATAGATCTTGAAGGGAATTTCAGAACTATCCAGGAAAGGAAAAAATTTGAGCTAAGAATGATACTTCTTTTTGACACAAAAAACAATGGCTTAAATTTGGATATTGGTTTCCTCATCCAGTATACTAGAGTTTTATGACCCCCCCCCCCCCCGTGACTGTGATCCCCCCCCCCCCCCCCAGTCTATAGCTTTCCCTCTGTCTTATCTCACTTGCTGATAGCCTTATTACCATTGCCATACTATTGATTTGTATATGTATGTGTTTTTTTTTAGGGCTGTTACTGATTAAAATTTTCGTGTTCGATTAATCGATTTTTTTTTTTAAATCGATTAATCGACTAATTTTGATTAATTATAACGCACATACAGATCCAACTACTTTTAGCTGATCTCCTTGCATTGCAACTCTGCATTAGTCATTGGTAAATGTGGTATACACTATATACAATCACCTGACACTAGTTAGTTTCCACAATCCATGACTTAACTTCACAGTTCACACAAATACGTTTTAAATTCAAACCGTAGCACTGACGTAAGTCATTTTTTTCCCACAGTAGCGTGACAATCCCTCCACCTCCGGTCTAACTAATCACTCTCACCTTATGGCATGGACCCCTGTGCAAACAGGTGGTCATGCAAGCGGGAATCAAAAGGGTTAACACGGACCATAAACTTCTCTCACGTCTCCTTAGATCTCAGCAAGGATGCAGGTCATGGGTAGAAAGAAAAGATCTAAGTGCTCACCGCTTAAGTATAAGATTAGGGTTGAGCGAACCCGAACTGTAAAGTACCAGACTTTAGGGTGCTTTTAATACAGAGAACAGTCATTGAAGTCATTTATTTTTAAAAAGTTAGTCATAAAAAGTGTTTGGGGACCCGGGTCCTGCCCCAGGGGACATGTATCAATGCAAAAAAAAACTTTTAAAAACGGCCGTTTTTTCGGGAGCAGTGATTTTAATAATGATTAAATTGAAACAATAAAAGTGTAATATTCCTTTAAATTTCGTACCTGGGGGGTGTCTATAGTATGCATGTAAAGGGGCGCATGTTTCCAGTGCTTAGAACTGTCTCTGCAAAAAGTGTAATTTTTGCAGAAAAGAAAGCTATTTAAAATCACTCGCGGCTAATGAATTGTCGGCTCCCGTAATACAGAGAACAGTCATTCATTGAAAGCCATTCATAAAAAAAAAGTCATTGATAAAAAAAAAAAAAACAAAAAAAAAAAAAGCGTAGGGGTCCCCCCAAATTCAATAACCAGGCCCTTCAGGTCTGGGATGGATATTAAGGGGGACCCCAGCCAAAAAAAAAAAAAAAATGGCGTAGGGTCCCCCTCAAAATCCATACCAGACCCTTGAGGTCTGGGATGGATTTTAAGGGGAAACCCAGCCAAAAAAAATGGCGTGGGGTCCCCCTCAAAATCCATACCAGACCCTTATCCGAGCACGCAACCTGGCAGGCCGCAGGAAAAGAGGGGGGGACGAGAGCGCCCCCCCTCCCGCCTGAACCGTACCAGGCCACATGCCCTCAACATTGGGAGGATGCTTTGGGGGTCTAAGACCCCCAAAGCACCTTGTCCCCATGTTGATGAGGACAAGGGCCTCATCCCCACAACCGTGCCCGGTGGTTGTGGGGGTCTGCGGGCGGGGGGGGCTTATCGGAATCTGGAAGCCCCCTTTAACAACAAGGGGACCCCCAGATCCCGCCCCCCCCGTGACGTGGGGAAAGCCATAGGGGAGACCCCATGACGTCCCCATGCGTCAGAGGGGGGCGGGGTTACCAGGTGGCCCCGCCCTCCGTTATAAAAGAACTGTCAGCCCAAGCGAAGCCTCACACACCGGGAGCCTCCCATTGCGAGGAGTGGCCCAAGAAGAGACCGACGCCCTGGAAGAAGATACCGGAGAGAAGCCTCAGAGACCGACGCCGTGGAAGAAGATACCGAAGAGAAGCCTCACCCAGCGGGAGCCTCCCATTGCGCGGAGCGGCCCAGAAGAGACACCGATGCTGGACGAGAAGGCCAAGAAGAAGCGGATCGGAGGAAGAAGAAGATGGAAGAAGAAGATGCCGGAAGGAGAAGATGAAGAAAGGAAGACCAGAAGAAAGAAGAAAGAAGATTTTAATAAAGGAATTGTCAAAGACCGTCTCCTGTCATTTTTACCATTTTTGACACTTTTTTGGTGAAATGGTAGGGGTACTTTTGTACCCCCTTACCATTTCACACAGGGGGGGGGTGGGATCTGGGGGTCCCCTTGTTAAAGGGGGCTTCCAGATTCCGATAAGCCCCCCCCCGCAGACCCCCACAACCACCGGGCACGGTTGTGGGGATGAGGCCCTTGTCCTCATCAACATGGGGACAAGGTGCTTTGGGGTCTTAGACCCCCAAAGCATCCTCCCAATGTTGAGGGCATGTGGCCTGGTACGGTTCAGGCGGGAGGGGGGGCCGCTCTCGTCCCCCCCTCTTTTCCTGCGGCCTGCCAGGTTGCGTGCTCGGATAAGGGTCTGGTATGGATTTTGAGGGGGACCCCACGCCATTTTTTTTGGCTGGGTTTCCCCTTAAAATCCATCCCAGACCTCAAGGGTCTGGTATGGATTTTGAGGGGGACCCTACGCCATTTTTTTTTTTTTTTGGCTGGGGTCCCCCTTAATATCCATCCCAGACCTGAAGGGCCTGGTTATTGAATTTGGGGGGACCCCTACGCTTTTTTTTTTTTGTTTTTTTATTTTTTATCAATGACTTTTTTTTTATGAATGGCTTTCAATGAATGACTGTTCTCTGTATTACGGGAGCCGACAATTCATTAGCCGCGAGTGATTTTAAATAGCTTTCTTTTCTGCAAAAATGACACTTTTTGCAGAGACAGTTCTAAGCACTGGAAACATGCGCCCCTTTACATGCATACTATTGACACACACCCCAGGTACGAAATTTAAAGGAATATTACACTTTTATTGTTTCACTTTAATCATTATTAAAATCACTGCTCCCGAAAAAAACGGCCGTTTTTAAAAGTTTTTTTTGCATTGATACATGTCCCCTGGGGCAGGACCCAGGTCCCCAAACACTTTTTATGACTAACTTTTTAAAAATAAATGACTTCAATGACTGTTCTCTGTATTAAGGGGGACGGGAGCCGACACTTTATTATAGCCGTTCGGGTCCCCATTGACTTCAATGGGGTTCGGTGTTCGGGGTCAAGTTCGGGTCAAGTTCAGTCCGGAACCCGAACTTTTTTCTGAAGTTCGGCCGAACACGAACATCCAGGTGTCCGCTCAACTCTATATAAGATTTCATTTTTGTGTTCAAACACAAACTACTCACATAAAGATGATAAAAACACAGCATGTAAAGCCGACAATCGTATTAGTTCCGTAGGGCAGCAGTGGGTGACGTCATGCGTAGCTCCTCCCCCGTACGCGTTACGTTCAATCAGAACTTCAACGTCACCAGACTCCTCCCCCCTTCCTTTCGTTAGCAGACGGAGGCACTTGGGGATCACCGGATCTCTGATGGAACTCCCTGAAGACCCGGAAGCCGGCGGAGAGGTGAGTACCAATCAGAAGAATTTTGATCGATCAAAAAAATTAACGATTAATTTCCACAGCCCTATTTTTTTTTTTTTTACATTTACCTTCTGCTAAAACTTTTGTGAATCTGTGGACAGGTGTCTTTTATGCACATAACTAGTTGTGGTTAGGAGCAACTTCTTACATTGATAGGACTAATCTGTGTACCACATGAGCGCCTACTGTAGCCGGTCTTTGGGAGCCAGGATTGTTGTTGGTTGGTATGAGACCAAATACTTATTTTACTCACTGAACTGCAACTCAATTTATTACATTTGTATCTAGACATGTGCAATTCGTTTAGTTACGAATTCGTTTTCCGTTCAAAAATGAATGAATGATTCGTTAAAAATTCTAACGTATAACGAACTATCGAAACGAACGAATATAAAAAACAACGAAAATACGAGATAATTAAATTAGAAACAACGAAACTCAAAATGAACGAAAAAATTTGTACATTCGTAACTTTTTTTTTTTTTTGTTGTTTGTCGATTCGTAATTTTCCGCGTCTCTTACAATGGCGCTGCTTAACGTGCTTCGAATGGATTGAACGAAAAAATTCGTACATTCGTAACTTTTTTTTTTTGTCGATTCGTAATTTTCCGTGTCTCTTACAATGGCGCTGCTTAACGTGCTTCGAATGGATTGAACGAAAAAATTTGTACATTCGTGACTTTTTTTTTTGTTTGTCGATTCGTAATTTTCCGCGTCTCTTACAATCTCTTACAATGTAATAATAGCATACACATTACATAAAATTATGAATTATGCTCCGATTACGAATCTACGAAAACAATGTTACGAAAGTACGAATAAATCAATCTAACGAAAGTACGAATGTAACTAAATCTACGAAAATACGAATGCGTCCGAATACAAAATATAACGAAAATACGAATTTCGAATAAACGAAAATTAGACTAACGGAAAAACGAATCAACGAAAAAATAACTCTACGAATATACGAACACCGACGACTTACAAAAATACGAACGAGTTCGAATACGAACACCGACGACTTACGAATTTACGAATCGTTGCGAATCAACGGAAACGAACAGAAACGAAACAAAACTAAACAAATTTTTCTATTGTGCACATGTCTATTTGTATCATGTTTTTTTTTTCTGGATTTGTCTCTATCATTTAGAGATAATAACACTGGCAGACTCCTTCCATAATAAAGGTTACAAAGACAAAACCATCAACAACAGCATAAAGACAGCCTTGAAAACCCAAAGAGTAAATCTCCTCCAATACACAGAGAAAAAAATGAACAACCAAGTACTGTATATACTCGAGTATAAGCCGACCGGAATATAAGCCGAGGCACCTAATTTTACCACAAAAAAACTGAAAACTTATTGACTCGAGTTCAAGCCTAGGGTGAGAAATGCGCAGCTACTGTAAGTGGAAAAGAGGGTTAACAATGCCCATTTGCAGCCTCACTGTGCCCATTTGCAGCCATAGGTCCCCCAAACTTCAAACTTGGTAGTTAAGGGTTCCTAGATGCCCCCTAGCTGCAGCCAAATTTGGGGTCTCTGGACCCAAAGGGTCCCGACATGACATTCCTGCAGATGGACACAGTTGACCGACTTTGGGGCCCCGTATCTCTTTGGATATGGTGTAATGTTGGTTCCTCTGGGTTTGCACACCAAATTTGGGGTTCCTAGCACCAAGTGGCCCCAAGATACGGGGCCCCAAATTCGGTTTGGAAAATATCAAGCACTTTTCTGCAGCAGAGAGTGACATTTTCTGAACCGACTTTGGGTGCCCCGTATCTCGGGGCCACTTGGTGCTAGGAACCCCAAATTTGGATATGTTGTAGTGCTAGTTCATCTGGGTTTGCACACCAAAGTCAGTTCAGAAAATGTCATTTTCTGCTGCAGAAAAATGCTTGACTCAAGTATAAGCCATTTTCAGCACAAAAAAATGTGCTGAAAAACTCGGCTTATACTCAAGTATATACGGTTCCTCTAGTCACCACATACAACCCAACACTAGAAGGGATCAAAAAGATAATCAAAGATTTACAACCCATTATAACAGAGGATGAAACTCTGAAAAAAATGTTCCAGCAACCCCCATTATTGGCTTTCAGACAACCACCCAACCTCAGACATAAACTAATCAGCAGGAAACTTCACTCTGATTATAAAGTCACAAATAATGGAAGCAAATCCTGAAATAAAAAACACTGCAAACTATGCAACCAGATCAATCTATCCAAAAGCGTCACACACACAAATGGGACCTTCAATATCACGGGATCATACAACTGTACCTCCAGTAATGTGGTGTACCTCATCCAATGCAACAGGTGTAGCAAAGGATCTTATGTTGGTGAAACAGGACAGAAGGTACAAGTGAGGATGAATTTGCACAGACACACCATCAAGGAACATAAGGAAGATGGTTTCTGCACACCTGTGGGACATAATTTCTCACAACCGGACCACACTATAGAAGACTGCAATGTTATAGGTCTTAATCGCGTCCCGACCGCCTCATGCAGATATACTGCGGCAGAATGGCACGGGCAGGCAAAATCACGTACCTGTACGTGGCCCTTTAATTGCCTGCCTGTGGGTCTCGCGACCCGGTCGGGAGCTCCGTGACCCCGGCCCAGGACCGCTGGTGTCCTGCGATCGGGTCACAGAGCTGAATAACGGGGAGAGGTCTGTGTAAACAAACCTCTCCCCGCGCTTCCTACTCTGCCTGTCACTGATCGGCTGTTCCCTGTCATCGGGAAAGCCGATCAATGACGTCAGACGTCAGCCCGCCCCCTAATGTAAAAAAACACACACGTCACAAACCATAACCCCTCCCCTCCCCCTAGTGGTTAACTCTTTCACTACAACTGTCATTTATACAGGAATCAATGCATTTAAATAGCACTGATTGCTGTATAAATGACAATGGTCCCAAAAATGTGTCAAAAATGTCCGATGTGTCCGCCATAATGTCACAAAAAAAATCGCTGATCGCCGCCATTACTAGTAAAAAAAAAAAATATTAATAAAAATGCTATAAAACTATCCCCTATTTTGTAAACGCTATAACATTTGCGCAATCCAATCAATAATCGCTAATTGCGATTTTTTTTACCAAAAATATGTAGAAGAATACGTATCAGCCTAAACTGAGGAAAAAAAACGTTTTTTTATATATTTTTTGGGGATATTTATTATAGCAAAAAGCAAAAAATATTGCATTGTTTTCAAAATTGTCGCTCTATTTTTGTTTATAGCGCAAAAAATAAAAACCGCAGGGGCGATCAAATACCACCAAAAGAAAGCTCTATTTGTGGGAAAAAAGGACGCCAATTTTTTTTGGGAGCCACGTCGCACGACCACGCAATTGTCAGTTAAAGCGACGCAGTGCCGAATCACAAAAAGAGGCCTGGTCCTTTGGCTGCCAATTGGTCCGGGGCTGAAGTGGTTAAAGGGAATTTCAGAACTATCCAGGAAAGGAAAACATTTGAGCTAAGAATGATACTTCTTTTTGACACAAAAAACAATGGCTTAAATTTGGAGATTGGTTTCCTCACCCACTATACTAGAGTTTTATGACCCCCCCCCCCCTCCAGTCTATAGCTTTCCCTCTGTCTTATCTCACTTGCTGATAGCCTTATTACCATTGCCATACTATTGATTTGTATATGTATGTGTTTTTTTTTTTAGGGCTGTTACTGATTAAAATTTTCGTGTTCGATTAATCGATTTTTTTTTTTTAATCGATTAATCGACTAATTTCGATTAATTATAACGCACATACAGATCCAACTACTTTTAGCTGATCTCCTTGTATTGCAACTCTGCATTAGTCAGTGGTAAATGTGGTATACACTATATACAATCACCCGACACTAGTTAGTTTCCACAATCCATGACTTAACTTCACAGTTCACACAAATACGTTTTAAATTCAAACTGTAGCACTGACGTAAGTCATTTTTTTTTTTCCACAGTAGCGTGACAATCCCTCCACCTCCGGTCTAACTAATCACTCTCCCCTTATGGCATGGAGTCCTGTGCAAACAGGTGGTCATGCAAGCGGGTATCAAAAGGGTTAACACGGACCTTAAACTTCTCTCACGTCTCCTTAGATCTCAGCAAGGATGCCAGGTCATGGGTAGAAAGAAAAGATCTAAGTGCTCACCGCTTAAGTATAAGATTTAATTTTTGTGTTCAAACACAAACTACTCACATAAAGATGATAAAAACACATCATGTAAAGCCGACAATCGTGTTAGTTCCGTAGGGCAGCAGCGGGTGACGTCATGCGTAGCTCCTCCCCCGTATGTGTTACGTTCAATCAGAACTTCAACGTCACCGGACTCCTCCCCCTTCCCTTCGTTAGCAGACGGAGGCACTTGGGGAAGGGGGGAGGAGTCCGGTGATGTCGATGTCCGTGACGTCACCAGATCTCAGACGGAACTCCCTGAAGACCCGGAAGCCGGCAGGGAGGTGAGTACTGATCAAAAGAGTTTTGATCGATCAAAAAAATGAATCGATTAATTTCCACAGCCCTATTTTTTTTTTTTTTTTTATTTTTTCTGCTTTTTGTTTTATTTTACATTTTACCTTCTGCTAAAACTTTTGTGTCAATAATTAAATAATGTCAGTTGTGTCAAACCTTTATGTGACACAGCAGAATAAATTTAATTATCCTATAAATTTCATCAACATAAAAATATTAAATGAAAAAATTCCATATAAACATAATAATAAATTATATGTGTTAGTGATAAGCAGTCCATAAAGATATCCAAATACAGCTGGACATCCAATCAAGGTAACATCAATGTGATGAGTGACTTTCCAGACTAGCATCCGTGATAATGTGACTTGTATCGCAGTGATCCCACCACCAGGTGAATTAAAGGCTTACCAAATGAAGCTAAAGAAGTCGCATGTGGCTACAACCCAGCCAGGGCCTTTTCCTCTGTCATGCCTTGGTACCACAAATCTCGGCGTCTGTGTCTTTAACAGGGATACCTCGATCGCTCCAGGGTCACACAGATATGTAACTCACCGATTACGATTGCAATTACGATTGCAGGAAAAGAGAGGGGAGACACCATGGGTAGGATCCAACAGGTTTATTTTTCTAAAAACCGCCTTAGGCGTATGAACATCCAAACAATAAAAAGCAAAATTTAAAAATCGCGACCGGCTGCAGTACACAACGCCCGTGTTTGTGGGCGTAGAACGCGGTGACGTCAGCACGTCGCTCCTCCCTATGCGTTTCGTCACAGAAATGACGTAATCATGGGGCACTGAATCAGTACTGCTTAGACCTCGAAGAAGGGCACACACCCCGAAAGCTCCTCCATGAAAAATGATATGTTAGTGCAAATAAAAAAAGTATCACGGACAGTACTCAATTTTCTCTATCATTTAAAATACACCTATGATAAAAATTATATAACTTTCATTTCTTTGTAAGTGGGCAAACTTACAAAATCTGCAGAGAGTATAACTACATTTTAGCCACTGTATATAGTCTGAGAGCCTATCTGCACTGATCTAAAATAAATTGGTAATTTAGGTAGGTCTTCACACTGGGTAGCTTGATTCCAGCTTGGACCAATGTAGCTGCATATACCATACCTGTGGAATCTCTCTAGAACAGTGGTTGTCAACTTCTGAGCTAAAGGGGGTCTCAAACGCAGCCCCCACCAGAGGGTCGTAAGTAATGTTCAATATATTGAATGCTTGGGGGGACTGTCAAAGACTGCAGACCTAATAGAGGAAATGAGGGTCAGAGAGTGTGGACAGGATACATTGTTGGATGGGGATATGCTGCAGAAGACCATATTTACATGAGGCTAGAACAGATCAATGATATTACCAGTGGTGGCCAAAGGGCGCCGACCCCCCCCCCCCCCCAAAGCTAGTCACCAAAATAAGTAAATAAATAAATAAATAAGTTCCTTTAAAAAACAATAAAAAAGGTCCTTTAAAAAAAAATAAAAAAAAGAATACTACAAATACTGCAGCTACTGGCTTTTAATAGTTGGACACTTACCTGTCCCAGGGTCCAGTGATGCGGGGGAACGAACCCCCGCTCATCACCCCGCCTCTCTGCGGCGCCGGCATTGTCACTGTGGGAACATGCCCGCGTGGCGCTCTGTGACTGGCCGGGCAATCATCTGGGACCTGTGACATGTCCCAGATGATTACCGAGAGGGAGGGGGGAGAGGTGATCTTCCTTCCGGCACCGCGGTGCCCCGGGAGGAAGTGGGAGCTGGGACCCTCTAAAAAGAGGGTTTCTGCTCCCCCACCAAAAAAATTACATGCCAAATGTGGCATGTCAGGGGGTCACCTTTAAGCGGAAGTTCCATTTTTGGGTGGAACACCGCTTTACGTGCACTTTGTATGGGCGCCAGACACAGTGCACAATGGGCAGCGTGACCTCTATGCAATCACAATTGCAGGTGAGATGCTTAATTTGGCTGCTTTTGGGAGTCCTTGTAGTGCAAAGCAGTGCTCCGCAACACTCCCATATTGCCGTCATTGTCCTTGTTGTCGGGCTTTCTTTAGAGCCGCGGCATCACCTCCGGGTCCTCTGTGCTGGTGTGAAACCGGAAGTGATGCCACAGCTCCATGGATAGAACGTACGGCTGAGCAGCTCCTTCTTGCAGAATCGGCCATATTGGTAGGTTCAGAAAGTGAACTAAAATGTAATATCTTGCTTTTTACTATTTACAATGGTTGCTATGTTTTCTACATGTGGCCAGTGAGGTTTATTTAGGTTTTTGGGTGGATATTTACTAATGGTGAACACAGAGGCAGTGATAAACTGGTACACATGACAATTCTGTGAGGCTGAGCTGTATATATCCTGATCTGTGAGGCTGAGCTAGATATTCTTATCTGTGAGGCTGAGCTATATACTCTCTCCTGTGATTCTGGGGCTGTATACTCTGTCCTGTGATGCTGAGCTGTATACTTTATCCTGTGATGCTGAGCTGTATACTCTGTCCTGTGATTCTGGAGCTGTATACTCTGTCCTGTGATTCTGGAGCTGTATACTCTGCTGTGTGATGCTGGGGCTGTATACTCTGTCCTGTGATTCTGGGGCTGTATACTCTGTCCTGTGATTCTGGGGCTGTATACTCTGTCCTGTGATTCTGGGGCTGTATACTCTGTCCTGTGATGCTGAAGCTGTATACTTTGTCGTGTGATGCTGGGGCTGTATACTCTGTCGTATGATGCTGGGGCTGTATACTCTGTCCTGTGATGCTGAGCTGTATACTCCTGACACTATGGGTAGAAGCAAGTGGAATACAGGGGACAGAGTGGGTGGATTCTATAAGGGGTGGGGCTTATGAGAAGTGTGATGGGTCAAAAAGGAAGGGCGGGGTCTGGCGCCCCCCCCCCCCCATTCTAAAACTTCACCAGCCTCCACTGGGTATTAACCTAATGAATGTTCCACCTACAGATTTCTGAGGTTTGAGGGCCACATGGAGCCCTTGGGTCGCAGCTTGGGTACCAGGGGGACAGACATTGGTAAATAGGAAATTGGGCATACATGCACAAAATTTTTATGCAATTGATGATTTGATGCAAAACATTACTTACTTTTTAAGATTTGGCATTATTTAAACTTCAAATTGATCACATTTATAAGAAAAATTTTGGCTTTATATATAATGTAAATTGATCAGCTTTATATGTCTATCTAAAATAAAATAAAAAAGTAATCAAAAATTTGTTTCACTTTAAGTCTTATAGGTTTTCCTCTTCGGCTGCAATAAAATCAAAATAATTCACCCCGATTATTCCGGCCCACCTTATGCTAAACAAAGACCATCTAAGGACATTGTCTGCATTATTTTGTAGCCACCAATGTGGTGAATTTAAAGTTCCCCCCGTCTGTTCCCAATGAGGTTTGTGTAAGTCTAAGCTGCATATTTCATTCTCAACTTCAAAATAAATTTCTTTAAATCAATTTTTTTTTTTTTTTCTTAAATCTCATCGTTTTATATACATGTATATGAAAAATAATCAGCCGTTTGGTCAGAAGGGCCGGACTCGGGGATGATCAAAGCCCGGCATACCACGGCACGACTAAAGCAAATTCCCAGACAAGAGAGGGGTTTTGGCAAAATCAAGGAATGTGGGCTCCGTGTAACAATGGAAGGAAAGGCTGTAATTAAGCGGAGTGGAAGCATAAAAGGGAAAAAAGATAATTTGGCCAAACCGCAAAAGTGTGGATTTCAGATTCGCCCTCGGTTTTGGCCAAATTGTCTTATTATGCTTTTTAGGCTGTTTTATACAACATGAGATTCTCTCGCATGGAAGCGGGAGGCTGTTTGAAATGCAGATTTCTTCTTACGGCTTAAATGGCAGTGATGGAATTAAGGTGAATGTGATACTTTTAGAGAATTACCATAATGCTGTCATTTACCATCAAATCCTGCTTTATGAGTATGCAGAGGCAGCTGAGTCCAAGCGAGCAAACATCCTATTTGAATTTAGGTTGGGTTATCCTTAAAGGATCTCGAGGTGGCCGCAAAGACAAGAAAAAAAGTATATTTTTCAAAAATGAGTGATTATAAACTGGCACATCACGCGATATCACAATGATATAATAAGCCCACAGTCACCACTGGGAACAAACATATCCTGTCCTACTGTGCGTAAACTCCAGTTATTTTTTATTTTTTTTAAATCTCTAGTTCAGTCTTATTCAAACCCTACCATAGGTCTTCCATTGTATCCTACCGTCATTCTATAAACATCCACTGCTCAAGCCCTAAGGAAGGGGAAGCCTTTCCCTTGAAACGAGTTGGATATATTTGATGCTCTTAACCAAAAACATTTCAAAAAGACCTCAAAGTGATTTGAAATTTTGAACTAGGTGCTCCTTAATACCTACCCTGAAGAGAATCAACAGCATTGGACTGAGGAGGAAGGCTGGGCAGCGCTGAAGCATGGAGAGGGTGGGTAAACTTGGGCAACTTTTTTTAATACAGGAGGGACTTAAAAGTAAAAAAAAAAAAGAACTTGAAGTTCTAGTTTAATTTTCCCATTCGCCAAACCAAGACAGAGCTACCTAGCCAACAGTTCATTGTATCTAACATAGGTCTTCCATTGCATTGTATAATTATTCAAATAATATCCACTGATCTGGCCCCCAGGAAGGGGGAGCCTTTTCCTTAAAACGAGTTGGATGTATTTGATGCTCTTAACCAAAAACATTTCAAACAAACCTCTAATTGATATGAACTTTTGTACTAGGCACCCCTCAATACCCACCTCAAAGAGAACCAACAGCATTGAACTGAGGAGGAATTTAGGGCAGCACTGGAGCATGTATAGGTTAAGCAAACACTGGACCCTTTTTTTTTTTAATACAGAAGGAAGGACTGAAAAGTAAAAAAAAAAAAAAAAAAGAAAAGAAAGAACTTGAAATTCTAGTTAAATTCGCCAATTCTCCAAACCAAGGCAGAGGTACCCAGCCAGCAGTTCATAGTACTGTTAGGATTTGACAGTCTTTTTGAAACGTAACATAAGTCTTCCATTGCATCCTATCATTGTTCTAATATCATCCACTGCTCAAGCCCTGAGGAATGGGCGAAATGAGTTGGATGTAGTTGATGCTCTTAAACAAAACCATTTCAAAAAGACCTCTAAGTGATATGAACTTTCGAACTAGGTGCGCCTTAATACCTACCATGAAGAGAACCAATGGCACTGGACTGAGGAGGAAGCCAAGACAGCGCTGAAGCATGTAGGGGTTAGAAAATACTGGGCTTTTTTTAATATAGAAGGAGGGACTGAAAAATACAAAAGAAAAAAGTACTTGAAGTTCTAGTTAAATTCGCCCATTCTCCAAACCAACACAGAACTACAGTTCATAGTGCTACTAGGATCTGATAGTCTTTATCAAACCCTAACATACAGTAAGTCTTCCATTGCATTCTATCATTGTTCTAATATCATCCACTGCTCAAGCCCTGATGAAGGGGTAGCCTTTCCCTTGAAACGAGTTGGATGTATTTGATGCTCTTAACCAAAGCCATTTCAAAAAGACCTCCAAGTGATATGAACTTTTGAACTAGGTGCTCCTTAATACCTACCATGAAGAGAACCAACGGCACTGGACTAAGGAGGATGCCGGGACAAGCCGGGATGCTGGAGCATGTAGAGCAGGGGTCTCAAACTGGCGGCCCTCCAGCTGTTGCAAAACTACAAGTCCCATGAGGCATTGCAAGTCTGGCAGTTACAAGATTGACTCCCACAGGCAGAGGCATGATGGGACTAGTTTTGCAACAACTGGAGCTTGAGTTTGAGCCAGTTTGAGACCCCTGATGTAGATGGTTAGAAAATACTGGGCATTTTTTTTTAATATAGAAGAAGGGACTGAAAAGTACAAAAGAAAACAGAACTTGAAGTTCTAGTTAAGTTCACCCATTCTCCAAACCAAGCAAGAACTACCCAATAACAGTTCATAGGGCTGCTAGGATCTGACAGGCTTTATCAAACCCTAACATAGGTCTTCCACTGCATCCCATCATTGTTCTAATATCATCCACTGCTCAAGCCCCGAGGAAGGGGTAGCCTTTCCCTTGAAATGAGTTGGATGTATTTGATGCTCTTAACCAAAGCCATTTCAAAAAGACTTCCAAGTGATATGAACTTTTGAACTAGGTGCTCCTTAATACCTACCATAAAGAGAACCAACTGTACTGGACTAAGGAGGAAGCCGGGACAGTGCTGGAGCATGTAGAGGGTTAGAAAATACTGGGCAATTTTTTTAATATAGAAGAAGGGACGGAAAAGTACAAAAGAAAAAGAACTTGAAGTTCTAGTTAAGTTCACCCATTCTCCAAACCAAGACAGAACTACCCAATAACAGTTCATAGGGCTGCTAGGATCTGAAGGGCTTTATCAAACCCTAACATAGGTCTTCCATTGCATCCTATCATTGTTCTAATATCATCCACTGCTCAAGCCCCGATGAAGGGGTAGCCTTTCCCTTGAAACGAGTTGGATGTATTTGATGCTCTTAACCAAAGCCATTTCAAAAAGACTTCCAAGTGATATTAACTGTTGAACTAGGTGCTCCTTAATACCTACCATGAAGAGAACCAACTGTACTGGACTAAGGAGGAAGCCGGGACAGTGCTGGAGCATGTAGAGGGTTAGAAAATACTGGGAATTTTTTTAATATAGAGGAAGGGACTGAAAAGTACAAGAGAAAAAAAAACTTGAAGTTCTAGTTAAGTTCACCCATTCTCCAAACCAAGACAGAACTACCCAATAACAGTTCATAGGGCTGCTAGGATCTGAAGGGCTTTATCAAACCCTAACACAGGTCTTCCATTGCATCCTATCATTGTTCTAATATCATCCACTGCTCAAGCCCCGATGAAGGGGTAGCCTTTCCCTTGAAACGAGTTGGATGTATTTGATGCTCTTAACCAAAGTCATTTTAAAAAGACTTCCAAGTGATATGAACTTTTGAACTAGGTGCTCCTTAATACCTACCATAAAGGGAACCAACGTTACTGGACTAAGGAGGAAGCCGGGACAGTGCTGGAGCATGTAGAGGGTTAGAAAATACTGGGCAATTTTTTTTAATATAGAAGAAGGGACTGAAAAGTACAAAAGAAAAAGAACTTGAAGTTCTAGTTAAGTTCACCCATTCTCCAAAACAGAACTACCCAATAACAGTTCATAGGGCTGCTAGGATCTGACGGGCTTTATCAAACCCTAACACAGGTCTTCCGTTGCATCCTATCATTGTTCTAATATCATCCACTGCTCAAGCCCTGAGGAAGGGGAAGCCTTTCCCTTGAGACGAGTTGGATGTACTTGATATTCTTAACCAAAAAACATTTAAATAAGACCTACAAGTGATATGAACTTTTGTACTAGGCGCTCCTCAACACCCGCCCCGAAGAGAACCAATCACATTGGACTGAGATGGAAGCCGGGACAGCGCCAGAGCATGTAGAGCAGGGGTCTTCAAACTAAACTAACTAACTACAATTCCCATCATGCCTAGTCATGTCTGTGAATGTCAGAGTTTTACAATGCCTCATGGGATGTGTAGTTCTGCAACAGCTGGAGGGCCGTAGTTTGAGGATCCCTGATGTAGAGGGTAAGTAAACTTTGGACAATTTTTTTAATACAGAAGGAAGGACTAAAAAGTCCAAAAAAAATAACTCGAAGTTCTACTTTAATTCCCTGTTCTTCAATCCAAGACAGTAGTTTATTCATTTTCATTAACTAAACATCCGCCCTCGTCCATTCTCACTTTCTAGCCATGTTTATCGAAGAATATTCTCAAACTCGTTTTGTACTCCACTTCCAGTATTTACAAATGAATTAGAAACACTTCTGTGGTTCTTGGCTTGGCGTCCTTCTCCTTATTACTTTTTTGTGTTGTATTAATTGTTCAATTTGTCGAGAAGTGATTTACTGTTTGGCTTCTCTACGCTCCTCGAACGTTTCTTACTGCTCCACCGGAAAGCCTGAAGTTTAACACATGGCGCATGCCGCCTAAAAAAAAAAAAAGAAAAAGTCAGATGGGACTTTATGTAATTCTCGTACGCTGATTTTACAAAGCGACAAACCTTCTTCATAAAACACGCTGGTATTTCTGTTTGCCCCCCCAAAAAAAGGTGTTTCTGCGTTCCTCATATCTGGAATACGACACTTACTGTTCTGGGTTTTGGTTTATGGGAAAAAGTTGACTAGTATTATTGAAATACTGAAGCTGTAAAAAATGGTAACAAACAAACTTCTCAGTATTAAATGGGGGTTTGGGGGGCTATTGCTGGACGCGGCTTTGTTTAGTTTGAGATTGTTTTAAATGTAATTAGAATCTTTAGAATATCACACCGCAGAGTTTTTGTTGAAGTGAAACTCACAGGAAGAAAGAAAAATATGCTTCCATTTGTTAAGTTGTAAGGATTCTGACCAAATGTAAACAATTGTACCCTTCTATTTACAAGAGTTGTGCCCTGCAGGTACAGGTTAGGCCAGCCGTTTCCAATCTTTTAAACATGGAGGGACCCTTTAACCACTTGAAGGTTTTACCCACTTCAAGAGCATTTATTTGGGGAAGAATGTTCCTTACATTGGTGATCAGTGGGAAGAATGTCCCTTACATTGGTGATCAGTGAGAAGAATGTCCCTTACATTGTTCAGTGGGAAGAATGTCCTTACATTGGTGATCAGTGAGAAGAATGTCCTTACATTGGTGATCAGTGAGAAGAATGTTCCTTACATTCGTGATCAGTGAGAAGAATGTTCCTTACATTGGTGATCAGTGAGAAGAATGTTCCTTACATTGGTGATCAGTGAGAAAGAATGTTCCTTACATTGGTGATCAGTGAGAAGAATGTTCCTTACATTGGTGATCAGTGAGAAGAATGTTCCTTACATTGGTGATCAGTGGAAGAATGTTCCTTACATTGGTGATCAGTGAGAAAGAATGTTCCTTACATTGGTGATCAGTGAGAAGAATGTTCCTTACATTGGTGATCAGTGAGAAGAATGTTCCTTACATTGGTGATCAGTGAGAAGAATGTTCCTTACATTGGTGATCAGTGGGAAGAATGTTCCTTACATTGGTGATCAGTGAGAAGAATGTTCCTTACATTGGTGATCAGTGAGAAGAATGTTCCTTACATTGGTGATCAGTGAGAAGAATGTTCCTTACATTGGTGATCAGTGGGAAGAATGTTCCTTACATTGGTGATCAGTGAGAAGAATGTTCCTTACATTGGTGATCAGTGAGAAGAATGTTCCTTACATTGGTGATCAGTGGGAAGAATGCTCCTTACATTGGTGATCAGTGAGAAGAATGTTCCTTACATTGGTGATCAGTGAGAAGATTGTTCCTTACATTGGTGATCAGTGAGAAGAATGTTCCTTACATTGGTGATCAGTGGGATGAATGTTCCTTACATTGGTGATCAGTGGGAAGAATGTTCCTTACATTGGTGATCAGTGAGAAGAATGTTCCTTACATTGGTGATCAGTGAGAAGAATGTTCCTTACATTGGTGATCAGTGGGAAGAATGTTCCTTACATTGGTGATCAGTGAGAAGAATGTTCCTTACATTGGTGATCAGTGAGAAGAATGTTCCTTACATTGGTGATCAGTGGGAAGAATGTTCCTTACATTGGTGATCAGTGGGAAGAATGTTCCTTACATTGGTGATCAGTGAGAAGAATGTTCCTTACATTGGTGATCAGTGAGAAGAATGCTCCTTACATTGGTGATCAGTGAGAAGAATGCTCCTTACATTGGTGATCAGTGAGAAGAATGTTCCTTACATTGGTGATCAGTGAGAAGAATGTTCCTTACATTGGTGATCAGTGAGAAGAATGTTCCTTACATTCGATTCGAGGTGATTGGGAAAGATTCTCCTTACAGATCCCTAAAAAGATAATTGGAGTCAGTGTGGTTACTTATAGACATGTGCACAATAGAAAAATGTGTTTATTTTAGTTTTGTTTCGGTTCGTTTCCGTTGATTCGTAAAGATTCGTAATTTCGTAAGTCGGTGTTCGTATTCGTAACAATTCGTATTTTCGTAAGTTATTTTTTCGTTGATTCGTTTTTCCGTTAAATTTTCGTTTATTCGAAATTCGGACGCATTCGTATTTTCGTAGATTTAGTTACATTCGTACTTTCGTAAGACTGATTTATTCGTACTTTCGTAACATTGTTTTCGTAATCGGAGCATAATTCATAATGTTATGTAATGTGTATGCTATTACATTGTAAGAGACACGTAAAATTACGAATCGAAAAAAAAAAGTTCCGAATGTACGAATTTTTTCGTTCAATCTATTCGAAGCGCGTTAAGCAGTGCCATTGTAAGAGACACGGAAAATTATGAATCGAAAAAAAAAAAAAAAGTTACGAATGTACGAATTTTTTCGTTCAATCCATTCGAAGCGCGTTAAGCAGCGCCATTGTAAGGGACACGGAAAATTACCAATTCAACAAAAAAAAAAAGGTTACGAATGTACGAATTTTTTCGTTCATTTTGATTTTCGTTGTTCCTGTTTTAGTTTTTCGGATTTTCTTCTTTGGTAGTTTCGTTGTTTCTAATTTGGTTATTTCGGATTTTCGTTGTTTTTCATATTCGTTCGCGAAAAAAAAAAGAAACGAATTGCACATGTCTAGTTACTTAAATGAGAGGAAAAAATTGCCCATCACTCAAGCAACCCCTAGCAACTTCTGGAGGAACCCTGGTTTTCGAAAGGCTGGGTTAGACCAATGCACCTGTTGAGACTTTCCATGAACAATATTAAGGTATCAATGAAAAAAACATTTTTTTTGTCAGTGTTGGAAGTAAAGGGAAAGGATTAGAACTCCTGTCAGGTTTTTACTGCTATCTGGAGCTCTATTACTGGGGTTTCTCCTCACTTCCTGTCCTGCTGACAGCCCTTTCACCAGACAGGAAGTGAAGGAAAATCTGAAACATAGTTACATAGTTAGCTAGGCCGAAAAAAGACACAAGTCCATCCAGTTCAACATCTGCCAAGCATTCTAGGCTTCCTCTACTCTACTTAAGGAAAACATTTTTATTTCTCTGTGTGTTGCTTTTGGAGTGTTCCCCTCATTTCTTGTTTGGCAAAAGGTTGCCAGCCTTACAGGAAGAGGAAATGTCTCGAATGGAGCCCTGGATAGCAGTAAAAAAACAGATGGCGCCCATTGTATCCAAAACCAAGAAAAATGTTGGGGCTGGACATACATTTCCTAAGTAATTAAGGTGCAAAGTAGGGAAAGGTACTGTACAAAGGTTTTAGGCAAGTGTGAAAAAATGCTGTGAATGAAGAATTATTTCAGAAATAGAAGTGTTAATAATTTATTTTTATCAATTAACAAAATGGAAAGTAAATGAAGAGAAGAGAAATCCAAATCAATATTTGGTGTGACCGCCCTTTTCCATCAATTCTTCTAGGTAGACTTACACACAGTTTGTGAAGGAACTTGGCAGGTAGGTTGTTCCAAAGATCTTGGAGAACCAACCACGGATCTTCTGTGGATGTCGGCGGCCTCAAATCCTTCTGAGAAGGAATCTGCCAGCGCCGGAAGTTAGTCATAGAGAAAACCGAGGGCCAGATGGTCCCCGGCAGTCTCTATGACTCTCGGAGGCCCGGGTGCGACTTATGACGTCACGCCCGGGTTGGCGGAAGTAAACAATCCCGGGGGCTCGTAGAAAATGTATGGATTACTGCGCTGTCCTAAAATTAAAGTGACCCAATGTGAATGGTGTACCATAAACACAAGATAAATGTAAAAAACAAAAAAATATAATTAAAAATAGCTGCTGCAGTTATAAATGTGAGATACCCACACTAACAAGACTAAATAAAAAACAAACAACTGCGCTGCAAACAACCATATAAGTGTTGACTATACCGCAAAAGTGTAACAAGTAAATGTGAATTTATGATTCAGCTAGGATAGGTATAAAGGGTGTACACCTCCTAGGACATATACAAGTGGTAAATGGATTCAGTAACAAAAGTCCATAGTGACAATGAAGTTATAAACCAAACAATCTTAGGTGATAGTCTTTCTTTATGAAGCCTGTGTGATTCGGCAATGGTAAATAAAACAGGGACTCCAAAGTTCCACAGTGATCTTATTCAATAAACACCAACTGGAAGGAGTGATCTGGTAAGAGAAAGAAAGGCACCTCCACCGTCAAAACACACTGACCCTTACCAGATTGTGCGACCCCCTGTTACAGAGGTCACACTAGCTTGTGGCTTAATCCCGGCCAAGGGTTCCAATGGGCAATAACTGGTTACTCAGGATACAGGAGATGCGGGCTCAGAGGCAGTCAGGCGAAGGACATGAAATGAGATAAAAACTCCATAGTGTATCTCTGTGTATAATTTATTATAAAAGAATAGGGAAATATTGCACTTACAATGTAACAATCAGATAAAAACGTGTATTAGCCGGCCGGCTCGATTTCGCTGCCCGTTCACTTCCGGGATCTGCGTGGTTGTTTGGTGACGTCAGCACGCCGCTCCTCCCTACGCCGTTTCGTCACAGATGACGTCTTCCAGGGGCACCGGGGGCTCGGCTGGAAAGCCTGAGACTGTTAATTTATTTATTTTTTATCTCAGGCTCTCCAGCCTGGAGGATAGATGTGAGGTCTTATAGACCCCACATCTCTCCATAAAGAGGACCTGTCATGCCATA